>JAFIRS010004656.1:0-79248 GCA_018342105.1 Gonioctena quinquepunctata
GCCATCTTTCAGATTTTGGGAAGTGTGCCATCCTGTATATTAAATTTGGCCATTATTCAATTTTTGTTTGGGAATGTTCAATCCTTATCTTTTCCCAGTTTTGTTCCATAAGATTCAGTTTTTTCTACTGATTTCGAGACTGCCTCCGAGACGTTGTTTGCTATAGTTTTTATGAATAGCTGATGGCTCATACAATGTTTAAATGCTGCATTTCCCTACTTTGGATTTCATCTCAAATTTTCCCCTTGTGATGACCATATTTAAATGAATTTTCAAAGCTGCAAACAATTAGAGGTTGATGATGATACTGTATGTCAAATTTTATAATATTTGAAGCACTTCCACTTAGTGATATTAGCTTTTACTAGGAGCACTTTGACACACTACTCACTGTCGGCCTGATATTGTATGATTCCTGGGAGAGGAGCGGTAGGGTCCTGCGTGGTTATTATAGTTGAAATCATGGTTGGTTGTCCATTTGGTTTTCCAAGCTTCTCAATATGAAATGGTTCATGATGGGTTAATACCTTATCTTGCCAAATGGGTTTTCGGGACTTGAGGCGGCAGTTTGGGCGTTGTCAATATCATGTGTATTGGTAGAGTTCTAGGGTATTTAGGATCGTGTAGTTTGTTCCATTCGTGAACAGTAGCTTGTTGTCTCCTCAGGTCTGGTGGTGCTGAATTCGTTGTGCGTGCAGCCATGGGATTGGGGTGGACTTTAGGGTTCCAGATATGCAACCAAGAGTTGCACATTGCCAAACTGTCTTCGCTGGGTTTTTATGGACCAATTTTGCAGTGGATACAGAGTTTCTTATCTGGTAGAAGCCATGTGAAAATAGGAGGCTGTGTATCAATCACAATCCCTGTATCTTCAGGTGTTCCTCAAGGATCCCACTGTGGACCTTTGTTATTCAACCTATTCATTAATGACCTTGTTACATTTATAAAACATAGTGAGGTACTCATTTTTGCTGATGACGTAAAAATATTTAAATCAATCTCTTCCATAAACGATGTCTCACTCTTACAATTTTATGAATGGAGTGGTAATAATCACATGGACTTGAATATATCTGAATGTTATAGCCAAACATTCTCTAGAATTAATCACCCTGTTCTAAATGACTACAGCATCATTGTTACCTATGCTGATGATACATCATTAATAATATCAAAGAAATGTGAAGATGACCTGCGAAATGAATGTAATTTAGCTTTGAGTAATTTATTTGATTGGTATAGTTCAAATTCACTATATTTCAATACTGAGAAAACCAATATTGTGAGGTTCAAAACTCATCAAAGTAAATGCGAAGATCTCAACAACATCAAAATCGACAATGAATCAGTAAATAGCGGTGTCAGTTAAATTTCTAGGTATCACGCTAGATCAACATCTGACTTGGAAGGGACACTGTGAAAACATCATTATCTAAAATGTCCTCTCTTTCATTCTTATTTTTAATCTTAGATCAATTTTAAGTCTACAACAACTGACTCCCCTATATTACGGTCAGGTAGAGCCCACGACTCGTTATGGAGTCTGCCTCTGGGGAAGTTCGACAACATCAGATGATGTATTTCTCTCACAAAAACAGATTATTCGTAGAATGACTGGAAAATCAAATAACTACTCCTGTAGAGAATTATTCAAGAGCTTTTCATATTAACAGTACCCAACCTTTACATATTTGAGTTGGCTCTATACATTTACAAAAATCAAAACAAATTCCTTACCAATATGAACTTTCATGGTAACTACCGTAAAAAGATGATTTCCATGTTCATATGCAAGGCTGAAGCTTACAAGTAATTCACCATACTACATGGGTCTGAAAATTTTTAATGCACTCCCCATTTCCATAAAAAGTTGTGACAATGAAAAATTGTTCAAATTAACAATAAAAAAATTTTTACTTGAAGGTGCATTCTACTCAATACATGAGTTTTTTAGTAGCATATCTTGATGATGATGTCATTTGTTTTAAGTTAGGTTTTAATGTGTTCTCTTGTAGAAGTCATTAGTTTTAGTTTAGATCTAAATGTTTCTGACCATTCCTATATAGATGTACTCTCTATCAAAAAGGAAATAAAAGTATTATATATCAATAATATACCAATTAATAGCAGATCAGTAACAAAGGACTTGAGGATCATGTTTGATAGTGAATTGAACTTTAGATCACATAATGAGTATATTATATCTAAATCACTCAAGATGTTAGGCTTCATTAATAGATCATGTAAGAACTTCTCAAGTTATTATATTGTTCATTAGTGAGATAATTATTGGAGTATGCTTCAATAATCTGGTGCCCATATTATGAGTTACACATAAAACAAATTGAAGCTGTACAAAATACTTTCCTTAGGATTTGTGCATACAAGCTAGGTCTAAGAAGGGGAGAATATTCATACAAAAACATTAGAGAACCTATTATCTTTAGAGAATAGAAGAATTATTATAGATGTATATTTTTTAAACAAAATATTATCTGGCACCATCAACTGTGAGGAGATTTTATCTTTAATTACCATTAATGTCAGTAGACAGACTAGAGTTAGTACTGAAATATTTAAAATACCGTTTCACTCTACAAATTATGGTTTTTTCTCTCCTCTCACCCGAATGCTCAGAAATGGAAATAAGTATCAACAGGTTATTAGCAGCTCCACAAACACCATTAAAATTGAATTGAGTGCATTATTTCCTGAAACACTTCCTTTCTTGATTCTGTAGTTTATTTCATTCCATTATTATTATATAGCTTTGTATTTTTAATGATATTATACCACTATATTGTATTGTATTTTACCACTTTAGTGGACTTGTATTTGTTTTTATATTATTATTAGTATTGTATTATGTATTAATTATCTTTAGTCTAGTTTAGGATTTTAATAAATTTCTTCTTTTTATACAACAAATTGTAATTGGGACTACCCGTTGAATAAATAAATAAATAAAGATTGGACCATTGCTATACATTATCTACACTAATAAACTCACAACTATCACTGATCAATTTACAGTTCAGTTTGCAGGTGATACTTCAATGGTATTCTTGTCAGAAAATTTAGATGAATTAATTCATAAATTCAAGCTGGCGGACGAGTTTTGTAATTATTCAAAATTGGTATGTTGGGTTTTGGGGTGGAGATTATTAATTTAGTCAAAGAATATTGATTTTTGTCCCGAATTCATAAATTGAAAATGGCAGCATCAGGAGGGCGACGAGTTAATCTTTAGATGGTCTCTTCATTGAATAACTAGATAGCTCAGAACTTACAGGAAAGAGGCCTCAACAAAACTGCATAAAATAAGGAGTACTTACTAAATAGCACAAAATAAAATAATTAATAAAACACCATTTTGAGACAAACTTTCATTCAAATGCACTAAAAAGTAAAAAATAATTGTTTTAGCTGGATAACGTAGGTTTTTTCGTGACTTATAGATTCAAAAGCTTATCGAACTTAAAACTTTGCGCGACAAGCTCTTGAATCTATGACTCACGGAATAACCTATATCGCACATTCAAAGCAATCATTTTTTACTTTCTAGAGCATTTGAATAAAAGCTTTCCAATTAATTATTTTTTCAAAATATTTTTGGATCACCAAAATATACCGAATTTCAACTTTCAACTGCCAACATTTAATACTTTTTAAAGGAAACTCACAAACTGGCGAAAACTTTGATTCTGTGGGGTCTTCAACACCGTCTCGCAGCATAACCTCGATTTCACTTGAATTGGTATCATCAAATTTTCGATTCCCATTATTTTCCAGACATTCATTAGATACTACATATTCACTAATCGGGTTGTCTTCGGTAGCCTCTTCCTTTATTATTTCTCCGATTAAAATATCATGAATGTTAAAAAAGTCCACACGCGTTATGTTTTGCTTCAGCTTCCTCAATATCCGTTATTGCAAGTTCTCCTTTACATTTGTAGTGTTCTGAAGCCATTATGGTATATTCCAGAAATAAATCAGATGAGATCAATATCTGAAGAGATTTATTCCAATCGAAGATGGTTATTGCGAATTTACACGTTCCGATTCAATTGAATAATGAAATTGACGATCAATATTAATTATATTTACACTCGTCCATATTGACGAAAATTTTCTATTCATGTCTATGATTCATTTTCCTCAAGCTGTGACAAGTGACATGTGACATAACTTTCAACAGGGCGTGGCGTGTTCATATACCATAATACCAACTCCGAGTAAAGAGAGTTTACTCCATAGTGTTTGTAAATCTAACGTGATAGGCATTTTCACAAGTTACGCGCAAGGGCATCCGTCATGTTAAAAAAAAACCGGGAAATATGAAAATTTCGGACTTAACTTGCTTGTTTGTTTTTTTTGACCTGTCTACTACGGCCGATATACCAATATCGGGAATTATAGCGCATATTCACTGATTATACACGTATAAAGTGTACGAAAAACATGGCGAAAGTTGAGGCATGCGAACAAAATATTTTCTAGAATGAAAAGGGCTATGCCACACAAAAGTCATTTTTCTTCGAACTTAACCACGCAAACTAGGTTAACTATTGTATGACGTCACGGTAGACTTCGGTTTAACTTGTGAAGGTTGACAGATTTGGTTTTTGTTGTTGAGAGTTAAAAAAATGTATTACGGCATTGATTAATATTTTGTTATCTTCTCTTTACTTATGTGTACTTCGAGTTCTTGAAAATGAATGTGGCAAATTTATTAGTACTGGAATTTATAGAAGATATTCAGATTTCACCACATTCTTCTTTAGTGGCCATCAATTCATCGGAAATACATAAAAAAAAAACCCTGATATAACTCTCATTCACATATACTTTGTATGAATCCAACATATGTTTTTATATACTTTTACACTGAGATAGAACCTTTATCCTTATCATTCCATATGAATAAACAAAAAACCTAACCTCCAACAAGATAACTACTCTGTCAAACTATCTCAGTGAGCTGGTTTGTGTGGTTGGTTAACTCTTACGTCATATTTGGAATACACTTTGAGGAATATTGACAAATTAACTTATTGCTAACCCGGTTTGTATGGTTAAGTTCGAAGAAAAATCACTATAGAGAGTAAACCTTATCTGAATAGGAAGTACTAATAAGCTCCAGCCAATCAGAATCTTGTAGCATTAACCCGTCAAAGTGACGTACAGGGACATGAGTACAGGTGGCCCACGTATCATACAGAGTGGTCCAATATACATTCAAGAGCCTGTAACTCTCTCAGATACCAGAGTGCGCTAGTCCGCCACTGTCCAGAGAGAATGGTGGCTATGACAAAGAGTAGAGTAACAAGAGAAATCACTAACCCTATTCATGAATGAAATACTAAAATCGTTTCAAAATCCTGCAAATGCTGTCACTTTTGATTTCATTCATAAAATCAGAGTTGGGTGTAGCCAATTAGGAGTCAGGAAAGCCTGTCATGTGACATCAAGTGTCGGGGATCGTACACGAGGAAACGCTTCGGACCTCGGTGTTTAGGATTGAAAAAATGTAGGAAATATCAAGGTTTTCGAATGGGATGAAATATTTAGAGAATATGTTCTTATTTATAGGCATGAAATTGAATCGAGGAATTGACACAATTGAAATTTCAACATTTCAGGATTTTTAGTCTTCAGAATGCGTCGAAGAGTTTCACTTATTGACGATGGATATATAATATGGACTCCATTTTTGTTGGGCAGGTTAGGTTAGGTCAATTTATTTATATTGAATTATGAAATTCTCAAAAAGGACTGGATCACTGAATCTGCAATTGACGATCGAACCAAAAAGATCTACATTAGATTGTAACTATTCAAAGTACGGTTTCAGATGAATACATTATTACATTTTTTATGGTTCTTGCTAAGTTCTTCATGACAAGCTACCTATTCCATGGATATTTCGTTAGGATTAGGTGATGAATGTGATGAAAACCTAACCTCTAATCTTTGCCATGACAAAGAGGTTCTTATTCTTCTTCTAGTTCATTTTTTGTGCTCGGTTATATAACCATCTACACAGATCCGAGGGCCTCGTGCGGTGATACCTCACTTGCCCCCCTTCGTATGGCATCCTGGAAGTCTCACTCGAAGTGATACCACGAGTGTCCGAGCCACAGAACTATAACATAGAGGAGAATGGAAAAGTAATATATATCTGTCACTTTATTTCACTTATGACTGCGTTTTAAATAAGCGGGATCTGAGTTTGCGCATAAGCTACTGCCAGTTGTCATTTGACTTGACATCTTGAATAACATATTTCAAATACCATAGTTTTTATCTTGTTTTTGGCTTGTTTGTGTGCTATTCGGTGTTTTGGGCTTCATTGTGAACTTTATTCAAAATGCCTATTAGTTGTCTTGTTTGGTCTTGTCCAAGTAATGGAAATATGGAAGGAATCTCCTTTCACCGGTAAGATTTGTATTTTACAGAATCGTACTAGGTTTTATGACGCCACTTTAGATGATATACCAGTATAAGATATCAATATGTCCCATTTAGTATAGTTTCATTCAAGCAAACCCAATATTCACTAAAAAAATCAATAGTATCTAAATATTTGTCAACTGGCTACTTTTATTTCAGTTTGGGAAAGGTTAGATATTCTTCTTGGTTGAAAGCCATTGGTAGGAACCCAGAAGAGAACATTAGTCCCTCAAATGTTATTTGTTCTAAACATTTTCCGGAATCTGACTTTGTGGTGAAAAAAAAAAGGGCTGTGTTGAAAACTGATGCAGTTCCGAAGCTGTTGCTACCTAAGAATGCACCCTTTACATCACAATCAAAATGTCTTCACCCGGACCAATATCGAGGTACTAAAATAAAAATATATCCCATGGTACAGATTGTTTATAGTTTTCATAATTTTTTAGAGACCCTGTTCCCACAGATGCTTCCTTCAAAGAATCGATGGAAACCTTTCATCCAGTGATTCAGGGTCACACCTAAACCTTTGATAACGTAAGTTCACTTATTCAGTCATCATGAACCTATGATCATTTTTCACTTGTGAAGGATAGGGGAATTGTTTTTACTAGTGGAATAGGATATCAAAGTATTGAGTTGTCGCCTTATATTCCACTCAAAAAATAATTAAAACAAGGTGTAGGAAATGAAATTTACAAAGAATTTTGAGATTTTTTTGATAAAGTATATGAATGGGAATCTGATTATTCACATGAATATTTCCAGTGGAACCTTATTCAAAATATCAATTAAATAACCACAAAACATATCTCTTGAAGTATTTGAAGTCTTAGGTAAACTTTGTGTTTTGATTGAAATTTGAAGATCTATAATTCTGCATACTTAGAGCCTGCACGCACTGGTTATTTTTGTCACCTTGACTGTTTCATCACTTTCACCGTGGCTAGGGACCCTTACGGTGGTGCACGCATTGAATATTTAACAGCTAGGTGACTTATTGTCGTGGGGTCTAGCGAAACGCTAGTGACACAACTATCACCACATCCGTAGGTTGAAATTGCAGTGCGCACATTGGTAACAAAATGTCACCTCACGCAGCTAGTCGAGCTGTACTTGGATAACGTCTTTGTTCAGCAGGGATGAATAATCTCATTCTTATATTTTTGTAAGATATGGTAGGTTTTAGTAAACGTAATAATTCCTCAAAACCTGATACTCACTCGAAAGTAGCGAAAAAAATTGTCTGGATAAGCACGTAACTTTGCAAACGTGGAGTAGAACTTCCCACTTATCAGTCTATCACTCCCCAATATTCCCAACCCAATATGATTAAGCCAATATTCTTTACAATTGTAACTTTTCCTGTTTCCAATAACAAGTGCACGGACAACTAATTCCACGAGATCCATCTTGACAAATAACAAATAAATTGAGTGACTTTCACTGTGTGTGCAGTCAAGAAATCTTCAGTCACTTGACAGTGACAATGCATTAATCGTCACCCTGACAAAAATCATCAGTGTGTGTGCAGGCACTTATAGTTATAAAATTGTAGGTATAATATTTCTTTTTGTCAAATTATAGGAGTTCATCTGATAGTGCTGGATTGAAAGGGGTTCAAAAAAGAAACAGAAAGTTGGTTAGGACGTTTCATACATATGCGTAAGTATTTGCATGGATTTATGCAAGAACTTTTTGCTAGTAATCAATTAAATATTTTTTTTTACAAATCTGCAAAATAACAGCAGTTTCTAAGTGGAGAAGAAATATCTATGAAGGATTTTTTCCACTATTATAATTGAAAAAATATTTTTGGTTTGTTGGACAAAAAGCTCTTTCATCATCACTTCCCCCAACAATTCATACAAAAATTATATTCTTCAGATCATCTCCAGATATGTTCAAAACCAGATACATGAATGAAAGAACCAAGTATCACCAGTTGAGGTATAAACATCAATTGGAAAAAGAGAAAAACAGAAGACTCAGAAACAAGGTTTCTCATCTAAAGGAAGTGGTAAATGACATTAGGAGAAAATATTTATTGAGTCCTAATGCATGTGATTTGCTAGAAAAACTTTTTCTGGCTTACCTCTGGCAATAATGAAAAGAATGCTGGCCAATTCTAGGAGAGGAAAGACTGTTAGGCAAAATATGATGAAGTTATAAGAAGCTTTGCTATGACTCTACATTTTTACTCCAGCAAAGCTTATGAATATGTCCGGAAAACATTCAACTTAGCACTTCCTTCACAGCGAGTGATTAGAGGTTGGTTTTCGAATATATCATGTGAACCTGGATTCTCACAGCCAGCATTTGATTCCTTGAAAACTAAAGTGGCAGATTATAAAACTAGGGGGCAAACTTTATTATGCAGTTTGATGTTCGATGAAATGTCAATAAAGAAACACATTGACTTATATGATGGAAAATCTTGGGGCTATGTCAATGTCGGTACAAATGCCATGGAAGATGATAGGAGACAATATGCAGCTGAGGCATTTGTGTTGATGGTAGTGGCTGTTAACGGACATTGGAAATTACCCATAGCTTATTTCTTCATAGATGGACTGAATGCTGAAGAACGGGCAAACATAGTGAAAGAAGCTTTAATTAAATTGCATGCATGTGGAGTCATTATCACATCAGTGTCTTGTGATGGACCAAATGTAAATTTCTCTATGATGGGAGCTCTTGGTGCTAAGGTTGCTAACATAGATGAAGTGCAATCATATTTTTCTACATCCTGTAGATCAAAGTAAAATATATATTATATTGGATGTATGTCATATGATCAAATTGATTCGAAATAATTGGGCTACATTAGGCAGATTTATTGATCAGATGAACAGATTGTGGATTTCAATTATGTAACAATGCTCCATTATATACAGGAACAAGAAGGTTTACGCTTTGGGACAAAATTGAAAACTGCACATATGAATTGGAGACAGCAAAAATGAAGGTAAATTTGAGGCGTTTTCTTAATATTCAATACACAAAATGATTAATTTTATGCAAAATTATGTTTTATTCCAGTAGATGAAACTATAATAAAAAGAAAATATGGAACATAGGTAGTTTCAGCTTTCATGCAAAAGGAATATTCAAATTCTTTATTGTAATAAATAATATTATAAATCGTAATTATAACACATGCATTTTTTAATACCTATAATGGAATGAAAGATATCAAAATTGTAATTATAAAATTATTTCAGGTCAACTTGCTGTACAAACCATCAGTGAGAGTGTAGCAAGTGCAATTGAATTTCTCATGGTAGATATGAAAGATATCCGATTCAGAGATGCTGGGCCAACAATTAAATTCATTCGTCTCATTGATGCACTTTTTGATTTATTGAATTCACGAAATCCAACAACTGTACATATGAAAATGCCCTAGCCAAAAGGAATAAGGCCTTGTGGAAGCCTTTTATGGAGAATGCTGTGTATTATCTCAGCAAATTAAAAACCCTAAACAATGTGAGACTCATCAATAGCCCTCAAAGAACTGGATTCAAAGGCTTCATTATATCCACCTTAGCAGTTCTAGAAATCTACAAAACATTTGTGGAAAATGAAGCCATATTGAAGTATGTGCTAACATACAAGTTCAGTACCGATCACTTGGAACTATTTTTCTGTTCAATGAGGTAATTTTAACTTCAGCCTTTAATGGCTTTTATTCGTCCTGTTATAGACAAAGATCATCAATTACAATATTCCATTTTCAGGGCTCGCAATGGTTGGAATAATAATCCATCTGCTTTACAGTTTTTCCACTCATATCGACGTTTGCTTCTGCATCATGATATTAAAAACCTTAGTGGTAACTGTACGGCACAAGATGACACCAATATTCTCTTCACCACAACGAAAATAATAGAACAGAGATTCCATTGCAAACAAGTGATATTCAGATTATGAAAAAATATATGTTGGAAGATAATGACACTGTCATACATGATCATGATTACATCATGCCTATTCACTTACCTCTTTCAGATATTTCTGAAAATGTTGTGTCTTATGTGGCTGGTTACGCTGTCAATATGACTGCAAAATTAATTAAATGTCCTACATGTCTCGAGTCCATTTGTAATAGTAAATTGGAACACAGTAGTTTGAAACTACTTGTACGAAAACAATGGGGTACTTTAACTATTCCCTCAGAAAATACAATTACAGTGTGTAAGGAAGTAGAAATGATGTTGAGAAGAGTGTTTTTGGTAACGAATAATGAATTACCAGAGGAGGCTAATTTTTTGCAAACTTTTGTCATGGCCATTAATTCAAAACTATTATTCAATAAAAGTTTGTTCAAAGATATTGAAAATATATTCAAAATATTAATTTAAAAAAATTAAAATAAGATTGTTTAATGTTGCAAAATCTCAAAGTTATAAAATCAAAGGACAGCCATTGAGAAAAAAAATGAGTAAACTGATATTGTTCAACCACCAATAAGAAATAATTAGCCACCATAGTATTATTATGCACATATTGTAGTAAGTTTATTCATATATGTATATTTAGATTATAAAAATTTTCATTACATTTTAGGAGTCATGTTGTTTATGTACTTTATACAAATCATATATTTTATTAGTGTTTTTTTTGTACATTTCTGCATTTTATGCCATCTCTTTTATATATTTATTTTTTTGTCAAACGTGTGCAATGGTTTACCGTAAATAAAAATTTATATTTCTATATTCAATGACAAACATAGTTATTAATATACATTTTTATGTATTATTTTTTAATGGAAATCTATTTTGAATGGGTTATTATTGATTTGTTGAAAATATAAACAGGATGTTCATAAAATCAGATGTGGAATCATCTGCGACTGAAAGATAAACTTTAGTCACTATCTTCGCAGAAAAATCTTTCTATCAATATTCAATTGAGAATGTTTCCCTTTTCAACGGGTTATTATTATTCAAAAATTATTTTTTTATTATATTTCATGCTTATGGAATATTGATGAATTCAAATACGAGGATTTCAAAAGTTGGAATGGAGTTGAAATAAATAAATATGTAAATAAACGTGTTTGGTCATGGAAGAATTGCTTGTATGTGACAGATATAGTTTTTAAAATTGAAGTTTTGTAATAATAGCAGTTCATTGTAATAATAATAAGCAATGAATATAAAGTGTTGTGTACTTATGAGTTAGTTATAAACATTTAAATGGTAATGGATATGCCATCATATATGTAAATCATCGCATTTCCCACAATGTATCTTGTTAACCAAACTAGTTGAAATGGAAAAGATTTATCCTCATACTAGGTGTAGGATTCCATCACTTGTAAAAATGAAATCAATAATATAATATAAATAAAATCAATATTGGATTAGATGATGTATTCAGAATTTGACATTTGTATTAGAGTGGCTCTGAAGGCTTACCACCAGTATTGTTAAAAAACTTTATTTGTAGCTTAACAGCACATACTCATTTTCTCTTCATCTCTCAGTTACGGTGTCTTTCCTGATTTCTGGAAGAATAACTATATAACTTCTATATTCAAATAAGACAATAAAGAATATATTACAATTATAGAGAGCGTGCATTCAATCTACATACCAAAATTGATGGATAAATTAATTACTTGTCAACTCTATTGGACTTAGAAATATAATATTTCCTGAAACATCGTGGTTTTTGCTTAGGGGAAAGTCCACTTTATCAAATTTACTGTCATAAAACAACAATATTTGTTAGATGCCTTGGAGAAAGGAATTCAGATTGACGCCATACAGATTTCTCAGGGCATTCGATAAGAGTAAATCATTCAATACCATTAAAAAAATTGCTAGCTCTAGGATTCGTTAGAGATATATGGAACTTTATTTTTAACTCGTCGGAATCAATATTTTAGAATTTATAATTATATTTCCCATACAATTCCTTTGGCATCTGGTGTACCACAGGCTTGATGGAACATTATTATTCAACCTAGGTCATAGGTAAACTTCTCAAAAATACTGGATTTCTATTGTTTGCTGATAATCTCAAATTGTTTTCCCCGTCAGTGAAAAGTCAAATACAAAATGTTTCAGTCAAAATAAGTAGTAAAATATTGGGGTTTCTAATGAGAAATGGGAAAGTTCTCACACAATACTCTCAAAGTTTTGTACTGTTCTTTAGTTAAACTTCACCTATTATATGCCATTATCATAAATATGATATAAAAAAAAATCGAAATGAAATTTCTGAAATACATGTTTTTTAAAATGGGTCCATATCTACAATTTCATCAACATAACATTTCATATACCTTGAATTTAACTGATATGACTACACGTTATTTCTATTCAGATCTAATTCTTATTTTTTTTAATCATGATAGAACTATACTGCCATATCTTTTCAATTAAATAAATTACAATGTTATTCCATACAAAACCAGAAACCCTTCATTATTCTCAATAATAAATCATTAAACAAACTATGATTACAACTCGCCACTTTCCAGATGATTTAATATACCTAACATTCAAAAACTCTATTAGAAGTATCACTTCAAATTACATAAGTGAATTTATAGTGAAGATCGTTAGGATTGAGGCCACTATTATGTTATACTGAATTGATTACTTGTAATGGTCAATACATAATAGCTGTTTATATATATATATATATATATATATATATATATAATTGATGACAACTTAAATTGGCACAAACACGCAGAGCACATGACAAAAAAAATTGTACCAATGATTGGAGCACTTTATAGATGCCAGAGCTACTTAAATGTACCAAATAAAATTATGATATATAACGCTTATTTTCTTTCTATATTCCGTTATCTGATAACAAACTGGGGGGGGTATGTTCTCAAACATTATTCAAAAAAAATCCAAATTCTACAAAATAAGGTAGTAAAAACTTTATTTGGCTATGATTTCAGAACTAATACAGAGTTAATCTACCATCAAACTGAAATTTTGCCGCTGAAAAAATTCTACAAATAGAACAATGTAAATTTATTTATAAAATAACAAAAAATCAACAGAAATGCAATACATGAATATAGTTAATGAGATACATTCGTATGAAACTAGAAGTCAAAACCAAATTTATCTACCCCAGGTGAGAACGAACATTGCTTTTAATAATCCCTTCTCTAAATGTCTCCAATCATTTAACTTTCTGCCAAACTCCATAAAAAATAAAGATAGTTACTCCTCGTTCAAAGCGGAGGTGATGCGATATGTTAAAAGCCATTAAATTTAAAATATATATGTTCAAAATAATGACTATATTGGTATATACATGTCATATATTTGTCTAGAATTTTCATTGTTTCGGGAACAGGTTTATTGTGATATGTTCGCTAGTTTTAAATAGTTTTAATTGAGCTTGTCCTCGAATATCTGAATTGTTTTATTTACATTTTCTATGTACATGTGTGTATGGATATATATGGGGATATATGCATGTATACATCTGCTGAAATTGTTATTCTTTATAGTCTGAAGTATGTGGTATAGGTTAAGATTTTTTTGTATTGTAGACTTTGTATATTAATTCTTAATTGAATAAAAAAGCATTATCTAAAAAAATATCAATAGAAGATGACACTTCTCTCCTGAAACTTATTTTTTCCTTCCTTTTTTATTTTCTCCTTTGAATTCAGTTTATTTCAATTGATTTGACACATTCATATTTATTATTGAAGTTTTAACAGCCTCGTGACAGTCGTTTTGCGGGAGAAAAAGTAATATTTTCAATTGTTAATATTGAGTAGAGGTAGAAAAATGAGTAACTGTCCATGTTTCTCAGTTTCTTCCATTTTTTAAGAACGCTTTCTTGTCAGAACTCAATTCATTTTTTCACATTTATTCACAAAAATATCTTTTACTGATACTTTCAATGATATGATTGCAAAATATGCCAAATGAATCTTTTTGATTATATTTTTCATATATATTTACTATTTAGCTTTTCAGTTTCTTTTTTCGTAGATTTCATTTTTCGTTAAAAAGTTTTCCAAGGATAATTTTCACTAGACAAAAAAATGGAGTCCGGCCCTGATCAGACTCTCATTGCGCAAACTCAGAACACGTATGTGTCATATACTATCATAAGTGCTTTTAGAATATGACATTGCCATTCTCCTCTATGTTATAGTTCTGTGGTCCGAGCGCCCCTTCTTCCGACAAGTCCGTTGTCATCCAGCCTGGTTACTGGCGTAGAGAAGAAAGGGACTGATTTCTACACAAAATGTTTGTTAAATTTCACAAATTAACATGTATAAACGGCGGACATTTACAAATTACATTTACTTGACCTCCAACCCGGGAGCGCCACATGCTCACCAAACCATTGTCAGAGGTCGAATCAAAGAGGTTCTAACCTCTAATCTTTGGCCATGACATATCCATATTAGGCAATCCATCGACCTGTCAAAACGAAAGCAATATGGCGGCTGTTGGCACACATTGTAATTCGTCATAAGCGACCATAGTGGTAAAAGTGTTTATTTTGTGATTTTCTGTGCGAATTTGAGTAGTTTTTTCAATTTAGGATTATAATTCGTGCTTTCAACTGAAGAAAAATGCCACTTATTTGCATTGTAGTTAACTGTGGGTCCCGTCACGACAGGGATAGGGTCGGGTTTCACTCGGTGTCTACAGTTTCAAATCATAAGTTTTTGACCAGTTAAAATGACTTATCGAGGAGGAGAAGAGCTCTATGGTTAGCGGCAATTAACCTAGAAGATCTTACGGATTTGAAAATCAAGTATCAGAGTGGCTGCAGCAGACATACCCTATGTACACATTCGTGATAACATCCGTCATGGATACCTACCTATAACTTCAGACTTTTGTGATTTGATTTGTTCCTTAGAAGATCTTGCGGATTCGAAAATCAAGTATCAGAGAGGCCGCAGCAGACATACCCTGTGTGCACATTCGTGATAAATCCTTCATTCCGTCATGGATACCTACCTATAACTTCAGACTTTTGTGATTTGTTCCTACGATTACTTGTATGATTTTGCCTACTTGTAATCTCTGAACTATTGTACATTAGGAGGTCCCATTTCAAATAAAGTTCATATATATATATATATATATATATATATATATATATATATATATATATATATATATATATATATATATATATATATATATATATATATATATATATATAGTTAATTGCTCCAAAAGTAGAGAAAACTCCAAATGAATGTTCATATATATGTACCTACCTCCTCAAAAAACATTCTTATAGGTATTGTTATTGAATTACTGGAATACAAACTTTCTTTAGGATGATTCTGGTGACTCAATAAATAAAAATATTTAGAAATATGTCTTTCAATCTCAACCTTCCCTTTTTAGATATTTCAGGCAATTATCGAAAGCCTCGATCAAGTCTTGTGAAGGCTGTTGTATTTGATTACTCTCGTTTCGGACGTCCATCGTCTTAATGTATTTGAAAAGGTTTACACGATGTTTTGAATGTGATTACTGTATTCAGACGATTGCAGATACAAACATTGAAACATCGGAAAACCTTTTCAAGAACATTAAGACGATGGGCCAGCGAGATAATCTAGATTACCACATCGTCTACAACCTTCAAAGGGTATTGTAATTTAATAACAGTAAAAATTGGATATATCGTGATATTTATCGAAATTGTACTATATACAAATATCAATATTGTGTATCATTTTTTATAATTGGTATTAAATTAAGAGTAATCAACTGAATCAGCAAAACAACAAATAAACAAACACTGATTTATATATATTAATTTGAAACATTTTATTTTTTAAAACAACTGAACAAGAAGCAAGTCGTCCAATAAATTTTTTGACTGGATGGCATTGGCCACACAGCTTCCAAATCTGTGCGTGACATTGCCTCTAATATAGCACCAATATGACCACCTACTTCACTGTTTCCGGCCATTCAAGTACAGTGAGTAGTACAAATGCTTTCATCCTATTCAATTATGTACCAAACATCTGAAGGTTTTTAATTTGCCTTTTGTGAATACTTGACCTGAAAAAAAGTTGTCGATTAGAAAGAACTATCATGAAAGTTGAGAAGTAATATTCTTAAATAATAAATCAATGTCTCTTATAAACAAATGTGGCAATCATAATAGATCATATCAGAAGTTATAAATTGCTTCTTATGTATTATTATTCCTAATTTATAATAATTCACTTCGATGACTCAAGATTTGCAACTGTACATGTACCCATTAGAAAAAACATGAAAAAACATACTAGACTAACTAAAATATATAAATGATTCTGAATTTTTGTTCTCACCTTCACAACGAAGCCAGATTCAAAGTATGTATGGATTCTAAACTTGTATAGGGCTTCATCTGCATTTGGGAAAGCTTAAAAAGCAAATACGAAATAATATCCATATTCGTAACAGGAGGAGCACCAACAATTGAATAATTCAGTGTAAAAAGGATCTAAATCACTGATCAATCCTCAACTTCATTCTATACCTGTAACAAATACATTGATAAAAATGTAAACAGAAGATGGGGATGTATTTTCAAGCATACCGTTCACCAAAGCCTCTGCTTTTCAACAATAGTGTCTTCAGGTAATCACTCTCCATCTGAATATTATTAATGAACAACACAAAAGCTCCGAAAATAACCAAAAATACACTTTTACAAGCCAAAGGTACACACTGACAAAGATGTTCTTATGGCGATTATCAGCTTGTGTGCCAACAACCGCCATATTGAGTCACCTGGTATGGATTGCCTAATACGTCACTTTGACTCACAAATGATCTTTCATCTCTTTCTATCAGTGTCACCATTGTCTTATGGGGAATAGAATCTCCTACTCAGATAACGTTTACTCTCTTTGTATGCCACATACCTATATCATACATAAAAAATAAAAAAAATACGCATCGACTAGAGAACCTCCTCCTTTTTGGTTTCGTCGGTTAAAAATATGGCATAATCTTTTGGGAAAACTCGTGTGATATACGAAGAATTATGGTCTTACAAAAACGGTGCACACGCGGTATAATTAAAATAAAACAAATGGAAACTTGCAAAAATGTATTTATCAATAGTATATGAAGCTTTTATATTTGTATATGAAAATACAGATTTATTAAAAAATTCGGAAATTAAGCATTAGTATGGCACCAGACACAAATCCAATTTGCAGCTAGATCGGTGCAACTATATGCAGTGCGCACGTAAAGTATCGAAACATGAAGATATCTTTGACACCCCCTAAGATACAATAACACAATGTTTGTTATGTGTATTAAATGGACCAGCGATTTTAAATTTTATATTTTCGACGTTGCCAAATGTACAGTTTTTGAGATATACGAACAATATGTTTATTGTAAAGGGACAACCCGTATATTTTACAATTTTCTGTAACAGTTTTTTGTTGCCGATGCAGCATACAAACTGTTAATGGCCAATATTGACCATTAATTTAAAGAAATTAGGAAAAACATTTTTATTTTGTATATAATATTGCATTATAAACAGAAAACAATACTTTAAGAAAAAAAATTAAAGGAGATGTTCAGTATGACCTCCTTGTCTTTGGAAACAGAAATCCATTCTGAATGAAAATTCACCCAAGACTTTTCTAATCGTTTCCGGAGAAATTAGTGGTATCTCCTCTGTAATTCTGTATTACAATCCTTGGATAGTCTGCAAGGCCGTACCCAGAGGGGGTGTTAGGGGGTTAACCCTCCCCCGAAATCTGTAAAATATATCTGGAATAAGGTGAAAAAAAATTTGGTCAAAAATGTACATTGCATTATTTACTTTAGAACCCCCCCGCAATGTTTCTCTGGGTACGGTCTTGTCTGTGGCCTATTCACATACACTTTGCTTTTAAATAACCCCACAGAAAATAATGTAGGGTGTCAAATCCAAAGATCTTGCTGCCATTCGATAGCTCATCTTCTTCCAATCCAACGATTTGGAAATGTTATGTCGAAACTCACAAGCTTCAAGATAATGAGGAGCGCTCAATCTTGCTGAATCCAAATTGATCTATTCACGATATGAGGATTTATATCATCAGGAAAGAGTCTGGCTAATTCTGGAATTAACACTAATTCTAAAATGGCCAGTATTCCAAATTTGTGGATACTGCGTATGTGCATCCAAAATTATTCCTACACATTGATCTTTTGTGGATACTGCGTATGTGCCTCCACCATCCAATGAGGATTTTCATCTGACCAGTACCTGCAGTTTTGTTTATTGACCGTGCCATTTAACTAGAAAGTAGCCTCATCAGAAAAGAGAATTTGATTAAAGAAATTAGTATCAAATCTATTTAACATTATTTCACTGAACTCCATTCTGCGATCTGGATCGTCTTCGTTCAGTTCCTGTACTAATTGTACTTTATAGGGATGCCATTTTTCTTTTTTTAAATATTTAAGAACAGTTGTTTGACTGACGTGATTTTCGGTTGCAACAACTCTAGTAGCCTTACGAGGGTCTTCAACCATCGACAAAAAAAAAAACGGTTTCAATAAAAATATTTTTCCTGATTTCTTAAAATTAATGGTTAATATTGGCCATCGGCAATAAAAAACTGTAACAGAATATTGTAAAATATACGGGTTGTCAATTTAAAAATAAACACATTGTTCGTATATCTCAGAAACTGTACATCGAAAATATAAATTTAAAATCGCTGGTCCATCTAATATACATTTTTGTTATTGTATCTTAAGGGATGTCAAAGATATCTTTATGTTTCCATTCTTTACGCCGCACTGAATACATTATACATTAGTACAAAGAAATGTACAATATAGCATCACAACTTTTTTCAGAACAAGTTAAAAATCTTAATAAAAATTAAAAAAGCAGGTTATAAACAACTACCTCATTGAAAATGCATTTGACTTATTACAAGAATTTTTGGATGATAAGGAAAAAGACCTTCTATAATGTCGTCTCAAGTGCAATATGTCTGCTACCTCTCAATTTAAATTTATCTCATATTTAAAAATTGTTTTTGAATTGTGTTTTATTCTTATTCTTTTTCTCTTATTCTTTTTCTCTTAGTCTTTTGCCTAGTGCTTAGTATTTAGTAATACATTTTGTAGTAGTAATAGTCAATCAAGACATCAAATTATCTATGCATTTAGTCTAAATTAGAATTGAAAAACCTTGACACTGTTCCACGCCACTTGAGGCTCATTGTGAAAGCATTCTTTACTAGAATAAAAAAATATTTATCCAACTATCTACGATGTATGAATTCTTCTTTCATGTGTCGTAAGACTCACCTTGTGACTAAAAGTTTCAATACAAATTTTGCATTGAAATGGTTTTTCCCCTGTATGAGTTCTCTCATGACTCGTAAGATTCCCCTTTCGTTAAAGGATTTCGAACAAATTTTACATTGAAATAGTTTTTCCCCTGTATGAATTCTCTCATGACTCGTAAGATGCACCTTTTGGTTAAAGGATTTCAAACAAGTTTTGCATTGAAATGGTTTTTCACCTGTATGAATTCTCTCATGACTCGTAAGATGCCCCTTTTGGTTAAAGGATTTAAAACAAATTTTGCATTGAAATAGTTTTTCACCTGTATGAATTCTCTCATGTCTCGTAAGAGTTCCCGTGAGGTTAAACGATTTCAAACAAATTTTGCATTGAAATGGTTTTCCCCTGTATGAATTCTCTCATGGCTCGTAAGAGTCCCCTTTTCGTTAAAGGATTTCGAACAAATTTTGCATTGAAATAGTTTTTCACCTGTATGAATTCTCTCATGAATCATAAGAGTCCCCTTTTGGTTAAAGGATTTCAAACAAGTTTTGCATTGAAATGGTTTTGCCCCTGTATGAATTCTCTCATGACTCGTAAGATTCCCTTTTTGGTTATAGGATTTAAAACAAATTTTGCATTGAAATAGTTTTGCCCTGTATGAGTTCTCATATGTACCCGAAGATGTGACTTTCCGCTAAATGAGATCACAAATTTTGCATTGAAATAGTTTTCACCTGTATGAATTCTCTCATGTTTCGTAAGATTCCCCTTTCCGTTAAAGGATTTCGAACAAATTTTACATTGAAATGGTTTTTCCCCTGTATGAATTCTCTCATGATACAACAATGAGTCTTTTGCTCTAAAACTCTTCGAACATATTTTGCATTGAGATGTTTTTTTTCCCAGTATGAGTTCTCTCATGATGATCATTGTCTTTTCCACAGCTGTTTCATTCTCTTCTCTATATTGTTGAGGCATTGTTTGGACTCTAAAAAAATGGGAGAAATTACGAGAACATTCTAAATGAAATCTTTATACAAAGAGGATCCAGGAATAGGAATATTTACAAAATACGCATCGAGAATACAATATGACATTATGTAAATACAAATCGATATGGAGCAAAATTACGACTTGCTATTAGAAAAATTTCAAGCCCAAAACAAATTCAATGAGGAGCTCAGGAGGGAATTGAATTTGGTCACAAATAAGCTAAATTATGAAGTGATTAGAAACCAACAAAGTAAACTGAATCAAAATCTAAAAATAATGGCTATCCCTAAAATACACATTAACGATGATACAGAGGGAATCATAAATAATATAGGAAAATATCTGAAAGTTAACATAGGTAAATACCAATCGTTCGGATTGGGTAGAGGTGAAATAGGAAAAGTAATGCCCATCAAGGTGGAATTTGATTCTGAACAAGTAAGGAGGCAATGATTAAAGCAAAAAAGGCAAAAAAAATCACAACTCAAGATATTGGTCTGGATTGCCCTCAATATGATATCTATATCAATCAGGACCTAACTACACCAAATTTACACATTTACAAATCACCAAGAACATATGCCAAAGAAAATTAATAAAAATATGTGTGGATACAGAATGGACAGTTACTACTGAGACAGTCTGAAGAAGAAAAAGTAAATGTGATTGAAAAACAACTCAAAAAACTACTAAAGAAACCAAGTGTCTCCCATAAGTCCAAAGTTTCCTACTCAAATTTACAGAGCATTAATAATAAATTTGAAATATTTGAGGCATATGCATATAATTCCAAAAGTGATATTATTATTGTAACGGAGACCTAGCTATACAAAAACGAGATACAGTACTACAACTTGAAGAACTACACAGCTGAACATGCAAGTAGAGAAACAAGAGGGGGAGGCACAGCAATATACGTAAAATATAACCTAAAATATCAGGTGAGCAAATGCATCAATGTAACTTAATATAAATTTATATGAACAAAACCTAAAAATGTGGGGTCTACAGACGACCAGGTATAAATGTGATAGAGTTTATAGATCAATAACAAAGTGGATGTCATATTTGTAGGTGATTTCAATATTAATGTGATGGAACCAGCAGACCTAATAGCAATTGAATATATGGGGGCAATCCAATTGTCTGGATTTTGCCTGAAGAATGAATTATCAACTGCTGGAGCTACTAGGACTTCCACAAATACAAACACTGTGATAGATCATGTTGTATGCAAAAATAATATGAAATGTGATGTTAGTATTGATTAATACTTCTGTCTATTTGATCACAAGATACTAAATATAAGAATAGAAAAATATTGTACCTGAATACAAACCTAACTGTAGGATAGAGAAGAAAAAAGTGGATAGAAACAAATTTAGTAAGGATTTCAATAATATAATTAATAGAAATGATCTCGTGAAAATTGTCCAATATTGTAAGACGGAAGCTACAAGTATACTGAGTATAAAATGAAATTAGCAAACTATTGGGTGAATAATGAATTTGTTTAACTTGTAAAAGAAAGAGACAAATATTATCACTTAAAAGTTAAACAACCTAACAATGAAAACATTTGTAAACAATATATAATGTAAAAAAATAAAGTTAAAAAAAAGGTCAAAAACTTGAACATGAGTATTTTAGAAATGAATGAAGTAAGACAGGGGAAAATAGCAAGAAACAGTGCCGGTGTAAAAATAGTTTCGTTAAGGGTGAGTGATGTAAACAAAAAATTGTAGAATGTATATCTTTGCATGACAAGTTTATAACAGACAAGGAACAAATTGCTGATGAATTGTGAAATTGAAACAGAAATTATCGAAAAACGAATGATAGAAAAAAACAAGAAATGACCTTATTGATTTTAAAGAACTATGTTGCATGAATAGTATGGTTAGTGAGGAGGTAACACCCTTGAAATTAAAAATATAATTAATACACTTGAGCCGAATGCTTCACCAGGATATGATGATATAACTGTTAGTGACTTACAGCTTCTTGAACTATCTATTATACCAATCATTACTAGATTAGCGAATGACATTATGGGACATGGAAAATTTCCAGATATATTAAAGATCAGTAAGGTATATACAAATCTGGACCTGCAAATGAAATGAGTAACTATAGGCCAATTAGTGTTATCTGCAATTTTGCTAAAATTTTGGAGATACTAATAAAACTAGAATTGTTAACTTCATGAGAGAAATATGCCAGTTTCGATCCATATCAATATGGCTTCATAAGAAATAAAAAAGAAATTAACTAATATAGTGGACCACAAAACATTACTGTACAAATTGGAACGAATGGGCATAAGAGGAAATATGAATGAGCTAATAAAATCATACTTGACTAATAGAAAACAATTTGTAAATATTGATAAAACTGAAAGTAATCTACTAGATATAAAAACAGGAGTACCACAGGGATCTGTACTAGGACCACTCTTATATATATTATATGTTATGAACCTGAACAAAGCTGCATTGACTTATCAATGAACTCATCAATGGAAAACTTGGTAACAATAGTTAATGAAGATTTGATATTGTACAAAAAATGGCTACTTTATAATAAGCTGAAGGTCAATGATACGATGTGTGTATATGATTTTTAAACAAGAGAATATGACCATGAATGAAATTATTGTGAAATTAGATGAAACTACCTTAAACCGAGTGAAATATACAAAATACTTAGGCCTTACAATTGACGAATCACTAGACTGGAGCGAACATATACAAAAGAGCGAACATTACAGATGTAGATCCTACATAGATGAGATAGGCGGATATTGTATGTACCATGCTTATTTTCTGAGCATATAATAAGGGGTACATGTGGAATAACAATTATAAATGAAACCCAAGTACTACAAAATAGGGTAGGTGAAAGTTTTATTCAATTTGGATTATAGAATGCCCACAGAAAATGTATATGCACAAGTGAAACTAAATAAATTAGAGCTTATTCTCAAAACTGAACAATGTTTATTTATATATAAACTGGTAAATAGTCAATTAAAAACGAATACTGAAATGAGTCATAGGAATCAAATGCACACACATGTACAAGATACAGAAGTCTAGAACAAATAAAATTCTCAATAACCCAATTGATAAAAGCATATAATGAAGCACCGGAAACTATAAAGAATACTGCAAGTTGTAATAAATATAAGATTTTACTCAAAACTGGTGCTTGTGAAAACTACAAAATTAATTTACCTGCTATAAGTTGATTTTAATTTTAAGTTTAATAATATTATCCATAAGATGCAAGAGATGTATCATACTAAAATTACATTTTAACTTTAGACCTAATATAGACACTTGATGTCAATACTCTTGATATGAAACCACCAAGGTTAAATTTAAAAAAAAATTTGAAAAAAAAATATGAACGAAAAAATTGTTGAATGCAAAAACCAAAAAATATGAAGAAGGTTCTACATTTTTTATTCAATAAAAAATTCAAATCTTCCATGAATGAATTCATTCTACTAATCTCTGAAAGTTTGTATGGCCAAATGTTTTTACTTATAGTACAGGCATGTATCTTTTTGTTTATACTCTATTTAAATACCACCTTACCTTCTGAATGTCCATGCGAAAAATTTCCAATTTCTGTTCCAATTAATACATCAGTAACCTTCGGGTACAACCCATTTTCACTTATTCCACGTGATTTTTCCTCAAATATGTCAGGTTTGACATCATCGTAAATGACATCAATGTCATCCTCCATTTTGATTGCCTCCGTTTTGGATTCTGCTTTATTTGTTAACGAATCATCATTACATTCTGAGAGATCTTCACTCTTTAATATAACTCCATTATTAAGATGATTGACTTTGGATTTTGAGATTTCACCAGCAAGACGATTGAAATTCTTATTTTCCCAGAAACCTGTAATTCAAGTTCAGACTGTAACATTGTCTTCAACCAACCAACACAGAAGCAGAAAAAGATCAATCCTTGGACCATTGCTATACATTATCTACACTAATAAACTCACAACTATCACTGATCAATTTATAGTTCAGTTTGCAGGTGATACTTCAATGGTATTCTCGGCAGAAAATTTAGTTGAATTAAATATAAAGATGCGCTCTACTTTGGATTCCTTGTGGCATTATTTTTTCACACAGCGAACGGCAGCTCCTTGTCTGGTGGCAAATGGGTCGTGGTTCAAAATATACTTAGTCAAAATTTGATAATCGTTACAATAATGAAATTGAGCGCCACTAATTTTTTTATGTTATGGAATTTAGAAACCAAAAGCATATAACGGTGACAAAACTTAATGAAATAAAAATCGATTACCCCATTGATAGTTTAATGCAAAACACATGTATATATCTACAATTATGTACAAAAAAAAATATGTTTTCCAGGAACGAATGCTCAATTATAATAATAAAAAAATTATGTGCTGAAAAAGTAAACGGTCATAAAAAAATTTACATGGTATGGATAGATACCTATAGTTTTTTCCAGTTACAAGAGGGTTGATCTTTCAGTCTTCAACGGTATTCAACTGTTGATTTCTTCCCTGTTGGAGGGTTGATTAGATTCTTTGTCTAGGACATACAGGAATTATCTGACAGCAAAAGGGGAACTATACTCAGGACTCTCTGGACGGCAGACAGACAAACGATGAAATGCAACGAAAAACAGAATGGAACCAAAAAATGTATCCAAAGATCTCGGTTGTGCCTAACAACTGGTGGTCACGAAGATACGCCAGCACCATAAACACCAAAGAAACCAAGGACCCATCTTAATTATCAGTGGGTAAACCAAATCGCAAACATGGAAATGTCCCATTAAAATCATTAGCCGGACATTTCGTCAATTCAAAGCGAGACTTTCTCTCATGACGGTCGGTGGCGAAAAAGAATAATTTTTAATCTGAAATCTTTTTCTACCCAAAAAAAATCGACACAGAACTGTTCTTGAAAGAACTTCAAATCTGGACTCGATATTTCTCTCTCTATCTTTCATACTGTATGGTGGAACATTGGAAGGAAGATGCATATCACCGTACAATCGGTCGACAACCAAGGGTTATAAACATGAGAGGTGAAATCAATCAAGAAAATGACCTATCTCCACCTAACAAACAATACCGCAAATAGAATAATTTTTTAATAGTCACCGACAGACAACGAAATTTTTGATGCTCTGGATAGTATCTCTGCAAGGTCGATCAGCTGATTGTTGACAGAACTGAAAGACAAACTCTCCATACAACATAATAAACAACTCAAGTTCTGAAAACAAAAATAAATATTGACAATGTCATGGCAATAATAATATATACAAATCTGGAGAAAATAAAAAAACAGGTAGGTGAATACAACATTATTTCTGTTACTATACGGTGATAATATAGTGAGTCAGATAAACTAATACATTTTCCCTTTAATTTTCAGGACTGACCTAAATGGAATTATTGTTCAGTTCAGGATTATGAGACACTTTCGTACACTTGTGCATTCTCCTAGAAAAGTATAGACTTTGATGGCAAATAGTAATCGCTGAACAAAACAGGTGATAATAAACCATATTAGATACTGTGTTATGCAAATATGAAATCAAACAAATAGCATTTATTTTACAATCAGAATAAAATAATGCTATATCCTTTGAGGAGTGGTTTAATGCAAATAATCTAGTCTTAAATGTCGAAAAACACAACAACTGCACTTTACATATCAGAGGGACTGGTCTCCCACTCTTTTTGTTTATGGTGATGGCCTTACTTTAAAATCTGCAAGATCGGCCAACTTCACGCTTGAGCTGGAGTGCACATATTGACTGTCTGGCCGGCCAAATATCAAGATACTGCTAAGCACTGAGGGTGCTAGCACGTGAAGTGACTTGGGAGGTTGCATTAACTGCCTACCATGCCTACTGCAGTCGAGGTTAAGGTACGGAATTATATTTTGGGGAAATAGTGTTGAAACCTCGAGAGTTTTTATTGCACATTGCAATTTTTGCTATATATCAAACAGTCAGCTGTAAATCCATATTTAAGGAGCACAATATTTTAACATCATCAAGTCAATATACCCTAGAGGCAGCACTATTTGTAAAGCAAAATTCAGACCTTTTTATTGAACACATCAGGAAACATTCTCATAATACGAGGGGAAGGAATGATCTTATCAATATAAGAAGCAATTCTACTTATCTACAAAAAAAAATTCAATTTTCAATCATAAAATGTACAACAATTTACCTACAGAGTGGACAAACTTGCAAATTAGTCACTTTACTTCAGAGGGCTTACTACTCAATGGATGAGTTTTTTGAGGACAATTTTAACATGTGATGTGTTTTAAATAGGCTGAATACTGTCAACCATTTTTTTTTATGTGTTAATCTTAATGTAAATGTTATTCTTTAATAATTGATGTGAAATGTATTTGTAAGCGCATATATTTTTTTTCTCTATTTCTTCCAAACAGTTATTGTAGTTTTAGTATATGTATGACACGTTCTATGTCCGAATAGGCTGTTTGTAATTGGAGAATTACAAATATAGATCTAATAAATGCTATGATGATGATGAAGAGGAGCCTTACCATGACTCTGGTAATAAATGGAGAGATGCAGAGGTTGCGGAGGACTCCGGAGAAAATGCTGAGGAAAATGACAGCACTAAATGTGACCCTGAATTTTCTGGTAACGAACCAACTGTGCAATAGAATGATATTATACTTTGGGTGAAAAACCCTCCAACACTGAAAAATATTCAATTTGTTGTGAATAATGAAAAATAAAGAAAATTCATGACGATAACTAGGCTTCAGTGAGCACTTCACGTAAAAAACTGATCTCATTGCTTACGAAGCCACGGTATGCAGTACCAGGGCGCCTCTCTGATATTCCATGAGCAGCAAACGTGTTAATAAAAAGCTTTTATTTACTTTCACCTGTACCGATGTGTTTAATCGAATCTTACAAGTTAAATTTGATTAGGAATTTTTGTTAGAGAAAAAACGAAATGGCGGCACCAGATTTGTGATTATGGTCCGATTCTATTCAATATTGGTATGTGGGGGTTTTTGGGGTCGAAGATTATGAATGAATATATGGTATGAGGAGGTTTTTGGGGTTGGAGATTATGAATTTTTTATCAAAATTCATAATATCAAGCTGGCGGACGAGTTTTTGTTATTATTCAAAATTGATATGTGGGGGTTTTTGGGGTCGGAGATTATGAATTTAGTCGAAGAATATTGATTTTTTGTCAGAATTCATGAATTGAAAATGGCAGCTTCTGGAGGGCAAACGAGTTAATCTTTAGATGGTCTCTTCATTGAAGAACTAGATAGCTCAGAACTTACAGGAAAGAGGCCTCAACAAAACTACATAAATTAAGGCGTACTTACTAAAAAGCACAAAATAAAATAATTAATAAAACACCTTTTTGAGACAAACTTTCATTCAAATGCACTAAAAAGTACAAAATAATTGTTTTAGCTGGATGACGTAGGTTTTTTCGTGACTTATAGATTCAAAAGCTTGTCGAACTGAAAACTTTGCGCGACAATCTCTTGAATCTATAACTCACGGAATAACCTATGTCGCACATTCAAAGCAATTATTTTTTACTCTCTAGAGCATTTGAATAAAAGCTTTCCAAATAATTATTTTTTCAAAATATTTTTGGATCAGCAAAATATACAGAATTTTAACTGCCAACATTTAATACTTTTTAAAGGAAACTCACAAACTGGCGAAAACTTTGATTCTGTGGGCTCTTCAACACTGTCTCGCAGCATAACCTCGAATTCACTTGAATTGGTATCATCAAATTTTCGATTGCCATTATTCTCCAGACATTCATTAGATACTACATATTCACTAATCGGGTTATCATCGGTGGCCTCTTCCTTTATTTCTCCGATTAAAATATCATGAATGTCAAAAAAAGTCCCACAGGCGTTATGTTTTGCTTCAGCTTCCTCAATATCCCTTATTGCAAGTTCTTTACATTTGTATTGTTCTGAAGCCATTATGGTATATTCCAGAAATATATCAGATGAGATCAATATCTGAAGAGATTTACTCCAATCGAAGTTGGTTAGTGCGAATTTACACGTTCCGATTCAATTGAACAATGAAATTGACGACCAATATTAATTATATTTACACTCGACCATATTGACGAAAATTTTCGAGTCATGTCTATCTTTCACCAAGCTGTGACAAGTGACATGACTTTCAACAGGGCGTGGCGTGTTCATAATACCGAGTAAAGAGCTCAGAGTAATAATAAATATAGAGGCGCCCTCGCTATTCAAAAACAAAGGATTTGTAGACAACCATAATATCTATCTCACTCACTATAGAGTATGGGCAAAGGGGATCGAGGGGATTGTTTACCAAATCCTCTGGGCAGGGGCGTGCGGAAACTAAATAAAAAGGTGTCATGGAGTTAGGAAAATATGATTTATTTATTATGCCATTGATTGTATTGAAGAACAATTTTTTTTTTCGCGATATAAACAAATGAAATAACTTTATACATACTTGAGGAACCAATCTAACTAAATATATATTATATAAAGTTGAAATAACAAATGTAATTTTTATTGGTGAAATACCAAGGAGTGTGTCTACAAATAGAAAACTTTTTCAAAATATTATTTCAGGATTCCATAACATAAAAGGATGTAAATTACTGTAAATAATGAAAAGTTGTATTATAAATTATTTTGCAGTAATAATTTCAGCTTTACTATGAAGTCATGCCTTTTTTAATTTTTCAGTCCAAATTGATTTCTGTCGATAGAAGTCAACAGTGACTAATCTAAACATCAATTGGGCAATTATGAGAATCAGTGTTTCTCTCTTTTAGTCTGCGGAAAAGCACTCATTTACCTACATCTGCCCCCTCTGTTTTTCAAATGCTTATTACACCCATATAAATGATTTTCCTGAAGAACAAGCTAGTAAGCGGTACAGAACTCATATAGATCTACATAATGTAGAAAATGCATTTTTTTGGACCAGTAATAAAGCGGAGCTGTCATCTCTCGGCTTTATACTTATTTTGGTCTAAATGAAAGCTGATGTATTCAGATTTTGATATCATACGGGCTCAAGTATTCTTCAGGCCCCTTGCAATGTTATTTTCAGTTGTTATATAACAACAGAATGAGAGTAAAGTGAAAATAATTCGACAGATTTTAGAAAACTTGTTGTTGGGCAATAGACATGAGAGCCCAGACGGCTCAAGTGGCTATCGCCAAATGGCAACAAGTTTGAGAAAGAAATCTGACAGTTATTTTCTACTTTATCGAACTCTCGTGGGTATTCTATAGATTATTTTTGATGTTACGATCATAAACACATTTCCTGCCAATGATACAATGTACTTAACCGGTTTTGATTCATTCATCAAATTAAAAATATCGTTGTCAGACAATAAAACAAAATACCTCAAATTATTCCGGCAATTTTCTAGGTATAATAATGCGTTAATTGGCAAAACGTACATGAATGATTTGAATGTTTCCATTGGTTTCTAGAAATGTCAAAAAATAATCAGGAGACTTAGCAACTGTAACTTGCATTTGAATGAATTGAAGTTTGTCTATTGCTTGTCCATCTTAAGCAAAATTATTTCATTTCAATAACTACAATGAATACCAAATATATATATATATATATATATATATATATCAATTCTTCATTTAATACAAGACTTATATAAAACATGGATATATTACATAAATAAATATATATATATATATACAACCGAAGTATTACATATTATACATATATCTTTATCACAGGTTATCAAAAACAATCCATTCAGTTTGAATTCGCTAATAGCAAGAATTGAGAATATAAAAAGTAAAAGTAATTTTCAAGATAGGGGGATATGATTTAATATATATATATATATATATATATATATATATATATATATATATATATATATATATATATATTATAGAGAATACCCTGATTATAGGTGTCCCTATCTATAATCTGATGGGTATCATTTGGGATAATTAACCTGGCCTTGGTCCAAAAAAATTGATATCTTAATATTTTCAGATATTTCACAAATACTTAATGTAGGTGGCCAGGTTATTGTTGTATATATAGGCTTAATGAAGGGGTTCGAACAGATAAACCGTGATTTAATCGTTATGTTTGAACCTCTGTTAACAAGGAGAAACTTTTATATACCAATAAGACTCTGACTCAGAAACATCTTATATGAATGTGTAATATCTTGATTTGTGATACGACCATCAAAGGAAAAAACAAATGTCAGGGTTTACAAAAGTAATTTGTTATACTTTGATTTTAGGTACATAATTTAGTTCCCATACTAAAATTATATTAAGAACCATTAAAATGTTATTTACATACAATGATTTGAAATATACATACAATGATTACAAAAAATTGTCTTATTGCTTGCTACCAATGGTTGACACATTGTCCCAGGTATCTTATGACTGAATTTTAATTTCTTCAATTGCTTGCAGTAATACTGTTAATATTGTATTGATCTATTTTTTATGTATTTGCAGAAAATTTTTGAGGAATATACTATTGATTTTTGAATAATATGGATTTTGTTAATAAAGAGCGTACCCTCGCTTCCGGGAGTTTTCCAAAATCGATGTCTCGTGGTGACATCTAATTTGGAAGTATTTATCCAAAATCAATTTAATTAATTGATACCCATGATTGCTAAGTGGCTCTTCATCAAAAACGTGTTCCTTAAAATAATCATAGATATTAGAAGGAAGATTTTTCAAAGTTTTGAGTACGAGAAAGTTATTCAAATTATTCTTTTTTGAAAATATATTGGAATTATGTTTGACTGAGTAAACATTTTTCTCCCTCTTTACATCAGCTCAATACAAATTGTGATGCCTTCACCATAACTCCATATGTTTTTCTCATTTGTAATCGAGATAAATGTTCATTACTAGTGAGAACATTGAGGCAATCTAGACATCTCACAGACTTTGAAATTTTTTTTACCACAAAACCTGCTGTGTAGGCAACAATATCTTGAACATATAAGGTCAAATCCCAGATATTAGAGGCAATATAATCATGATCAGTTTCGCCAGTCCACTGGTCCAGTTCTTTATCTATACCATCATCCTTATGTTGAAGAGGAGAGCTTGAACAATGTAAAATGGAACATGAATCAAGTGTGAGGGTGTTAGCCTTCTCACTTCCTTTAATTTCTGAGTGAATCAATAATCTCTTCATTGTGTTTTGAAACTGGCGAGATGTAGGATTATTATTGTTTCCCCCCTTTGCTCTCACGCAACTAAAAATATTTCTATATGATCTTGACTCAGCTTATATGTGAGCAAATATTTCAGTTGTTGTTTTCCTCAACCCTATATCGATATAAATTTTTTAAACTTTCTATACTCACAAGAAATCCCAAAAATCCAGTTTTTCTTTTAGATTGTAATATTGGTATGAAATCTACTGTTAGAGACCTGATATATTTAATACAGTTATCTAAAAAACCGAAATATTCTTCTTTGGTGGCAGAGGATAGAGGTTTCTCAAATGGTTTTTTTGTAAGTCTATTTCTGGAGTTGAAAATATCAAATAGATTATTGAATGATCTACAGAAATGTGAAGTAGTCGTAGAATTTTTAAAATCATCCAATTTGAGATCAAATGTCAGAAAGTCCAAGGCCTCTGCAACGCTTTTGCTCAATGTTTGAACAGCAAGTTTAACTTTCATTTTCTCCCTCATCCATAAAATGTGACGTTTTCTCAACTTAGTAGCTGCATGCAAGCCTTCACTTTCTTGAAGTTCACATAACTTTTCAATAAATTCCCATTTTATTGGATTTCCATAAATGATTTTGTTTTTTGTATTTCTTGAACCCTCAATACTTTTTACATCCTAAACAATTTCTAATCAACTTGATCATATGACTTGGGTCAAGAAATATAAAAACTTTTTCATTTGTAATAGGGTGTGAAAAAAATGTTTTCAACTTTGAAGGATTCATGCATCCACCCAGTTCATTAGCTACACTTAAATTTTTAGAAGTTCCATCAAAAGTAATTGATGTAACGATAACACCACTATCGTGAACAAATTCAAGACAATTCTTAACAAGGTTAGCTTTCTCTGTACCTGACAGCCCACTGATTAAAAAATAACCCACAGGTACTTTCCACTGACTGTTCAGTGCAACAAGCATGAATACCAGTGCTTCTTTTGCTTCATCTAGATTATCAGTTTCAACTTCTGTTCCAAAATCTACATAGCCATAAAGTTTTTTTCCATCTGATTCTACTCTTTTTCTGATTGACATCTCATCAAATACAAGATTACACAAAATCTTTTGACCAGTGACATGTGCTGCAGCCACTTTCAATTTCAGAGCAGCCAAAGCTTCTTGGGAAAAGCCTGGTGAACCATCTACTGTTTGATACCATTTTGCCAAAGTCCTTGTGTGGGGAAGATTTTTCAAAAACGTGTTCCGAACGTAATTGTAAGCTTTAGTGGAATAGAAATTTAAAGTTAATGCAAATTGTCTTAATTCTGGTGAATATTTGCGCCCAACAGATTTTTTCAGCATCGATCGAATAATTCCTTTGCAGATCCGTAGCGATGCCTGAAAATGCAGATAAATGAAACAAATGGATCAATAAAATGCAAGTAAACTCACATTCAATGTTGATTCTGCTTGCTCAGAAATGAAATTTCTTCTCCTCAAATATTTTGTGAGAGACTGTAACGAATCCACTTTGAACTTCAATCTCCTATTCTTCTGCTGAAGACTTTTGATTTTTTTCTTCTGCTGTGCAATTTTCTTTTGAGCAACTCTGAAAAATTGCTTTCTATTCTCGTTAGACTCCATATCTTCAGAATTCCAATCACCAATGAAACGATGGGCCTTCTTAATTCTGGGATGAAAGAATAATAAAAGATTTTTTATTTAAATAATCATTTGTTTTCTAACTATACCTTTTTCGTTAGATTCAGAAAAACGTTTTCGTGAAGTTGTAGCCACAAGCTCCCCATCAATATCACTCAATGGGAAAACATTCCTCTTGTATTCTGTTCCATCAGTTTCTTGGCTAATGAAAGAAAAGAGTTTACATAAACTTTTTCTCATTTGTTTTATATGGGAAATATTTTACTAAACTTTAAAATTACAAAAAAAACATAGTACAATTGAATCCTGAATTGTTCTTTCAGTTGAAAAAAACATAAAAAAAAAACGGAAAAAATAATCTACCTTATCGAAAAATGAAGATGGAACATTGTATGTAATTATAACAATATATGTTTAGTTTATAAAGATTTTGGATAATACTACAGTTAGACTCACTTTTTATTTGGTATTTCAATAAGATTAATTTTCCTGATCTCTGACAAAGCTTCTGAAGCTGTAGATGTTGAGAATGATTCTTCAAATCTGAAACATTATTTGTAAAAGTTCATATTTCCATATTTAATAACACAGTGATATTTCACATTATAATTGGATTCAACTAACTTTTCTTTTAGTTCTTCGTTCTCTTCAATATATTCAATTTCAGACAATGTTTCTGAAGCAGTAGAAGTTGAAAAAGATTCTTCAAATCTGAAACTTCATTTATATAGTTTATATAAGAATTAACAAAGACATTTTCAACTAAGTAACTATAATTCTATTTTGCTCACTTTTTGTTTGGTTGTTCATTCTGTTCATGTTCATCATTCACAATTTCCAAAATAGCTTCTGGAGCTATGGTTGGTGAAACTGATTCTTCCAATCTGAAATATTGTCATTTATATGAATAGTTTGAGGTGCAGAAGGAAGACATTATTGCCGGTTTCTCTCAATATAACAAACGTAATATTTATCAATAGAAAACATTTCTTATAGTCGTCTTATAATACGGGAACATTTACGTTCTACAACATTGCATAACTATTCTTAGACTGCTTTGAGTTTTGGCAATCATCAAATTCTATCAAATCCGGTGCCATAACGATTGATATAGATGAAAATGATTTGTTGACCCCAAAAATGTTGAAATTTTGATGGATTTATGAAAAATTAGTACAATGCCCAAATATTAATCCAAGTTTGAATTCTCTATTAAATAAAATGTAAGGCTATCTACTCACATTTCACCTTGATTAGTTTCCATGTCCCTATCAGATTGCGGGGAATTGTCCCTTACTACGATGTGTGCAGGTTGAGAAGGATCATTAGTAACTTGTATAACTGGTATAACATTTTTCTTGATAAGAGTTCTTCCTGGCGAATGAACAATGTCATTTGGTGAAAAATGGTTGGAACAAATGTAGGAATATTTTTTCAATATGTTCCCGTCTAGCTGAAGTGCCTCACACCATAACTTCAAGACATTCTTATTAGAAGGAAACCTATAAAAATATATTTTTTGTTTGATTATATCAAAAATTATTGAGGACATATTTAAGAATATACACATTCTCAGTTACGCCAATGGCGCTTACCTGTGGAATGATACATCGGCATCCGAGGATTGTAACAATCCACAAACAATGCAGGTTTTCACCATTTTCAAAGTCACTATTAACACTAAAGATATATTGTTAGTCAAAATACACTCAATATCATCAAAAAACTCCAAAAACTGCACAAACATAGAATAATCACGGCGCCATCAACAAACGTAAACACGAGCACAAACAAATTAATGCCGACGAAAAACGAAACACCGATATATGAAAACCCGACGATAACCGATCTGGTATTACCCATTTTTGAAGTCGGGAGGACTAATGTAAATATAAACAACTTTATGTTGGCTTCAAAAACAAGGACAGAAAGCCCTCTCTATATTTATTATTACTCTGAGGTAAAGAGAGTTTACTCTATAGTCACAAAACACTCACACATAGAAGTGTAAGTCAAATGGCAATACTCGGTTATATGTTACGCGGCTGCCAAACTAAAGATGGCGATACTGTTGTTGTGTTCTCGAATGAGTCCTGGTGTCTTTCTGCGCGCGCACCATTTCTTATTGTGTTGTTGTTTTCATTTTTGCGTGGATTGCGTCTTGCGTCAACTCTTTTTTGCTTACTGCATTATATAATTGTTTTTTCGTGTAGTGTGTGATTTATATTTTTCTTTACCGAAATGGAGAGTACCTCCAAGAATAAAAGATTTCGAAAAAAGTGCTGTGTCCACTCTTGTGAAGATAGGGAGAGTACCCAACATCGGTTTTCCAAAAATGATCCCACTGTTTTTGATGTTTGGCTGAAGAATATAAACAGTAAAGAACTGATTATGTACCCCGTGAGACTATTTATAGTAATTCACGAGTTTGTGACAGACATTTTAGTAATGAAGATAAGGTTACTGGCAGAAGAGGTTTGAAACGATATGCTGCACCTGTTTTATTTCTTCCTGGTAAGAATAATCGTAATAACTTCATTGGATATCTTGCAATTCCAGTTTTACAAGATATCAATCAGCGAGATTAACAATTTCTTGGTATTGATAGAAGTAAAAAAAATTGTAATTGGGCGATTAACATGTTAAACAACAATTAGATTAGCCTCAGTCCTGGCAGGAGTAATGTTTATTTGTTTTATAAACACTCATTAGGTGCATCATATTACTCTATGAAAGCCAATCTATCAGTATAAATTTGCAGGAAAATATAGATTTTATTATCATGTTCAGTTTTGCTTGAATAAAACTAGAGAAATTATATTTTCATTTTATTTTTCAGGTCATGAAAGGTGTGATGATAGTTATATATGCCAGCCGTCTACTTCCACATCTGAACAAGAAATTCACTTTGGGACACCGACAAGGAATACAATATGAGTTCTTAACACTTTTGCGGACATGATGGTATATCACGTCATTGTCCGATCTCCCACTGGGACATCGAAAAACTTATGTATGAGTCCAGCATGTCACTCACTATTTCTTTGCAAAACAAATTCACGAAAATACACCCCACCAGTAAACCAAGAATTGTATTTGTCTGAACTGCGAGATAGATGCTTCCAGTAGGACCATATCCTATTTTACAGGCAAATTAGACTGGAAATTACGACGGTGTCGTCTAGGGAGCATACAGCACAAGACATCAAATCACGAGGGTGTCATCCTACAGAATGAAGAAGTCGCAGCGTATACTGACAGTGCCTTTACTAACTTCTACCACTGAAATCAAGTGAACGTGTTAATTAAGACTGGAATAGAAAATCAAATATTTATCTGAATAAAAATGCAAATTTTCACTTTCACATCACTCCAATACACTACCGCGTGAAATGCTCGACCGACAAGTACCGAGATATCATGATCACATGTCATCAAATCAAAAATTATCCTAGTCACTTTTTTCCGACATATAAAAACTTCATTTAGTTCGGTGTCCCCTCCCCATGTTGCTATGCCAACTTTCATTCTTTAATAGAAATTGGCATAATAGACTGTCAGTATAGTATTCCGGGCAACGTTGTGTTTTAGTACTCTTATGGCTTATGTTACTGATGACAGTTTGTTACACAGATTTTCTACTTGAGGTGTCCATGTCATTTTGTCGTTTATATATACCCCTAAAAATTTCATAGTGGTGTTACATGTAATGTTTTGATTATCAATGAGGATGGACTTCGGCCTGTCTATGGTGTTGTTGATTCTTAGTAGCATACAATTGGTTTTATCGTTATTGATAAGAAGGTTATTTCCATTAAAGTAATATTTGGTTTTTTCATGAGTGAGGTTCCTTATCCTATCCTAGATAGAGACGAAATCTTGATTACTCGAGTTCAGAAAATGATTGTAAGATATATGTAGTATCCGAGTGATAGATCATTCAAATGATAATTCGATTATTTGAATAACTCGAATACTTATAATTCGATTATGGGAATAATTAGATTATGCCCATCATTAATAAAAATAATGTTTATTATTCCCAAGAGATATTTGTTTATGGTGGAAATATAATTTTGAATTGAATCTTTTTGTATGTATAAGTTTTTATATATGTATATTATATATGTTTTACTGAATAATCATCTATAGATTATTATGAAGTCAAGGTTTATGTATATATTTTTTAATAAATTTTGAACTGAGTTCATATAGTTTCATTTATAGTTTAATCACCGAAGTTATACTCAATATTTTCATTTATTAAAATATGATTGAACATAATTTGAGGTAATTCAGTTCACAAATTTATTGTTGCTTCACTTGTTGATGTTTCTGATTGACCAAGTCTGTTTTCCACATGATTTATGTGGAATCAAAACGAAGCCAATGTAGTGAAACAGCAATAACGGAGTAAAATGCCAAAAAACACTGTTTCGAATTTCGCGCTATATCTCTTAGCTTCGGCTGCCAAACACTGGAGGCGCTGAGAAAAGTGGTTCTGTAGTTGACATTGCAGTTACCCTTCTATGTGTGGGTGTTTTGTGTCTATAGTGTTTGTAAATCTAACGTAATAGGCCTTTTCACGACAAGTTACGCGCAAACCGCATCCGTCATGTTAAAAAAAAAGGGAAATATGAAAATTTCGGACACTTTAACCTGCTTGCTTGTTTTTTTGACCTGTCTACTACGGACGATATACCAATATCGGGAATTATAGCGCATATTCACTGATTATTCACGTATAAAGTGTACGAAAAACATGGCGGAAGTTGAGGCATGCGAACAAAATATTTTCTAGAATGAAAAGGCCTATGCCACACAAAGAGAGTAAACGTTATCTGAATAGGAGGTACTAATAAGCTCTAGCCAATCAGAATCTTGTAGCATTAACCCGTCAAAAAGACGTACATGGACATGAGTACAGGTGGCCCACGTAATATACGGAGTGGTCCAATATACATTCAAGAGCCTGTAACTCTCTCAGATACCAGAGATAATGGTAGCCATGACAAAGAGTAGAGTAACAAGAAAAATCACTAACCCTATTCATGAATGAAATACTAAAATCGTTTCGAAATCCTGCAAATGCTGTCACTTTTGATTTCTTTCATAAAATCAGAGTTGAGTGTAGCCAATTAGGAGTCAGGAAAGCCTGTCATGTGACATCAAGTATCGGGATCGTACACGAGGAAACACTTCGGACCTTCGGTGTTTTCGGATTGAAAAAATGTAGGAAATATCAAGGTTTTCGAATGGGATGAAATATTAAGAGAATATGTTCTCATTTATATAGGCATGCATTTGAATCGATGAAAGATATGGTTAGTAAGTATGAATATTTCTTTCCAAAGGTATTGAAAAAAATGGTAAAACAGAGAATTGTCGATAGACAGGCTCTCCGTTATAAATGGTGACATCAGCGGGATATTTTTTTTATGAAGATCATTGTTATTCATTTTTACTGAAGTGGCTAATATTACAGGGGTGACAGCGTCGAGAAAGTTATGAAAAGATAAATTTCTCCTTGTCAGGTAAAGTTAAAGGTATTATCATTTTTTTTTCTATATAAAACAGGGAAATGGGTCTAAAGCCAATTTAGCCTTGTTACAAGAATATAAAGCCCTGAGAGAGGAAATGATGCAGAGGATACAAAATGGGGAGGAAAATCTGAGAATCAAATACTTTAAAAATATTCCGAAAATAATTAAAGTGCCACAGAGTCAAAAAAACTAGATAATAACGGGCATCATTTAACAGATGATGTCAGTATGAAATATGCTGACTCAAAGAATGAAAATACACAAAAAATAGACAATGAAAGGAATAAAATTGTAAGGGTGAAAATGGGGAAAAGGAGTGTTAAAATTATGCACCAGAATATACAATGCATTCGTAATAAACTATTAGATATTGAGGTAAATTTGGAAACAATGGATTACAAACCACAAGTAATATGTCTCTCAGAGCACTGGCTGAAACCGGAGGAAGAATCGTCCACAAAAATAAGTGGATATAAAATGAAGTCCTGCTTCTCAAGGAAACACTCCATTCATGGAGGAGCATGCATCTTCGTATCAGAAGAATATGAGTGCGAGCGTGTTCAGAAAATTGAAGATATGAGTGTGGAAGGTGAAATTGAATGTCCTGCTGTCAAGTCAGGAGTTAGTAGTGGACCCAGTTACATCATCACATTTACCGTACAAATCTAGGTAATTTTGATAATTTTATAACAAAAATTGATGAAATATTAGACTATGTTGATAATAAGTTCAAAAATTGCAAAACAATTATATGCGGAGACTTCAATGTGAATCTTCTAGTAAAAAACCCAATGTCCGAAACTTTCTTAGACACTCTAGTCACAATATGCACCAATTGATTTTTAAACCCACCAGAATAACTGAAAGTTCAAGCACACTTTTAGATAATATATTCATTGATTTCAAGGAGTATAAATGCTGTGAAGTTATTGATCTGGCTCTTTCAGATCATTACGGCCAGTTTCTAGAGCTTGAAATACACCAAAGTGAAAAGGAAAATAAGTTTAGGATGAGGAGAGTTTTTTCAGAGGCCAGGTTGAGATATTTCTCTGAAGAACTAGAACGCGAAAATTGGGATGAAATAATGAATTGTACAGAGGTAAATAGAGCTTATTATAATTTCATATACACATTTCGAACGCTGATGAACAGAGTGTTTCCTCTAAAAAAATGCAAAAATGTAAACATTTCAAAGTCATGGGTAACAAACGGTATCAGAATATCTTGTGCTAAGAAACATTATTTGCATAAAGAAATGCTGCTAGGGCATGTGACTAAAGATTATTATAAAAAATATTCTAGTATTTTGAGACAAGTTACAAGAAAGGCTAAGCGCAAGGACAGTAAGGATTTCATTGTCAAGGCAGAAAACAAAACTAAAGCAACTTGGTCTTTAGTCAAGAGAATAACAAACAATACCTCAATAATGAGAAAAAAAACATTCTTCAGAATCTTAGCAAATCGGATCCTCAATCATCGTCACATGATATTTTGAACAGAATAAATGACTTCTATATAAATTCAGCACCAGACATCAAGAGTGGGGAGGTAGATTATGCTAAAATAACTTACTGCAATGACAGTTGTAGGTTTAATTTAACAAATCAAACGGAAATAATGAAAATAATAAATAAACTGAAAAATAAAAATTCAGTGGGAGAAGATGAAATTCCAGTAAAACTTATTAAAGCAACTGCTCATATAATATCAATTCCTTTGGAACACATCATAAATTTATCCTTCTGCACAGGAATATATCCTGAGGCATTGAAAGTTGGATATATTAGATCTATTTACAAGAAAGGTGATAAGGACGATATGACAAACTATAGACCGGTCTCTTTACTTTCCAATGTGAATAAAATATTTGAAAAAATTATATACAATAGGTTATCAATTTTCTTGGAGATAAATAATGTATTAACGTCTAAACAAAATGGCTTTAGGAAGGGGAAAAGTACAATGAAGGCTGTCTATCAGGCATTGTCAAAAATATTGAACTCTATAGATAACTATAAAGAAACTGCAGCATTGTGTCTGGACCTCTCCAAAGCGTTTGACTCTGTGGAACATGATATACTCTGCAACAAACTGGAGCATTATGGAATAAGGGGAGTCCAACTACATTTGATCAAATCTTATCTCACTAATAGGAAACAGCGAACGGCTGAATATAACAATGAAGGTGTTCTGATAAAATCGAATGAAAAAATCCGTGCGGGGGTACCGCAAGGCTCCATTTTGGGTCCCTTGTTGTACATTCTATATGTTAATGAGCTGCCGAACGTAGTGGCACAGGAAATGGTTCTTTATGCAGATGATACATCTTTAATATTTCGAGAACAAACAAGAGATGAATGTGAAAGTCAAATTACAGAATCATTAGGGAAACTCGAGACCTGGTTTACAGAAAACAATCTAATGCTAAACATAAACAAAACTAAACTGATTAGTTTCAATAGAACAAGTCATAATCTCTTAGTTAAGTTTAACAATCAAGCAATATCATCAGAATCCAGTGTATCTTTTCTTGGGGTGAGCTTGGATCACAAATTGGACTGGTATGAGCACATAAACAATACAGCAAAAAATATGGCAAAATATAGTTATGCACTGAAGGTCCTCTCAAATAATGTAGATGTCAACACTGCATTAATTGCTTATCACTCATTTGTTCACTCTAGAATGGCATATGGAATAATTTTTTGGGGGAATTCAACACATGTAAGTCGTATATTAGGTATTCAGAAAAAGTGTCTAAGAAATGTATTCGGAATGGGACCAAGAGCAAGTTGTAAAGATATGTTTATCCAAAGAGGTATTTTAACAGTAATTAGTTTGTATATATTAGAAGCTGTCATATTTGTAAAAAGAAACCCAGAACTTTTTGAGGAGCATATAATAAGTCATAACTATTCCACAAGAAATAAAAATGACCTTCGTGCAGACAAAACAAAATACAGTTATGTTCAGAAAAATGTTAACTTCTCTATCATAAAAATATGGAATAAAATTCCTATAACATTAAGGAACCTAGATGACAGTCAAATAAAAAAAAGGTTGAAAACAATACTTGTCTCTAAAGCCTTTTATAACCTCAACGAATTTTTCAATGAAAATATACCTATCAATTGAATCTATCTCATCAAATGTGTCAATCGTGAATTTTTATATGTCTTCATCATTTATTATTGTTATTATTATGTACGATATTTTAATCATCTTAATTATCTACTGATTCTAGTCTGCATTGCGAAATTGTGTATATGTAGTCCTTTAGTTTTAAATTTTAATTTGTAAATTTTATCTCCAATTATATGTACCTAAGTGCTAATGTTACAAATGAAATATGTATAAAAAAATATTTGTTGACATGTTCTACATCCCTTTATGTGGATTTTTATGGAACTAATAAACTCTATCTATCTATATATATGTGTATATGTATATATATATATATATATATATATGTGTATATATGTATATATGTGTATATATGTGTATATATAGTTATTACCATAACTACTCTTATTCATTGGGAAATCATAAAATTATTAAAACCGAATTAAAATATTGTATATTTATTGTCCGTTAGTTTTAGGATTATCTAAATGTTATCTGAATGTTATTTATCTAAATGTTACTTATCTAAATGTTATTTACCTAAATGTTATTTATAATAATGTAATTTATAATAACTACAACTTTTTTCCAATTGTTTTTTTTTAATTATTGTATTTTCAATTTCCTTATTATAGCTATGTCTGTCACACACAAGCGATGCTTTTGTGACGTATTACGTTTACTTCCTACCTTTTTTTTACTTACTTGTACTTGTACTACTTTATTCACATGTTACTGAAATAAACGGATTTATTATTTATTATATTATTCATTAGTTTGCAGTACTTTTCAGTACTCTAATAAACTTGTAATTGCTGAAAATTTCATAAATAGTAATTAGAGTGATAATCATGGTGGCCGTAAACAAAAATATCGTGTTGTTGGTAAAGTAATATTGATGTTTGATCCCCATTGTACATTTAATTCCATAATCGGTTTCGAACCGGATCACCAAATTTTCGATAATGTTTGTAGAGATAAAATCATAAGAAGAGCTGGTCTCAAATACTACGCTGTCAGGTGTACAGACAGAGTAGATCCGAATTCGAAAATATAATCGCAACGGCTGCTCGTGCAAATAAATGTAAAGATGAAAGAGTTGAAAATAACAGAATTTCATGATGATGAAAATGAGGGTTATACATCCGTTTCGGATGGAAACCAACATGCTGTGTGTTCCACTCCGGTGAATATTGCCTCAGTTCCTTGCAAAAAAGCACGGTTCGAAGTGAGTACAATAAAGAAAAGTGTCAAAAAAGAGAATCACGCGCCATGTCATTCGGAAGAACAATTAATTATTTTGAATGACGACTTCGATTTGGCGGTTTCTGATGAACATAACATCAGTAGTAATGATTCGAATTTATTTTATGAAAATATCGAGGTAACCCCTGAAAGTTTTAATATACCAAAAAATTTCAATTTATCTGATTCAATGACTAGCATAGTTCTTCCAATAAACTCCCTCAATACAGACTCACTACCTTCTAGTTCTTATAAACAATGCACGATTTTGGAGGGATCTTTTCAGATACAAAATGATATCATTAATTATATTATACGGGATGATCGTTTGGTTAGCAAGTATTATCATTCTTATTTTCGAAACCGTATTAGAAAATTTGTCAATAATGTTTGTATCATCATAATTAAATATGCTAAATATCTCAAAGACGGATCTATTAAAATATTTGCTGCATGTAAAACCAATAATTACAATTGTAAAAAATTTATAATTTCAATACGGGGGCAAACTGTTGAAGTTTATATAAACTCAGTAAATTTTTGCCACCCAAATAAAATAACCCTGCACGTGAAAGGTATTGAACGTTCTCTGCTAAAAAAGAAGGTATTACATAAAAAGCCGTCGGAATAAAGCGGAAATTGATTCTTTCCGCAAATATAAAAATTTTAGAGTCTGGTAACTTACAGGATATTAAATCAGATTGTACTATTAGGAAAATAAAATAGTGAATACATAAAGCAAGTATGTATGCCTTTCAATGTAAAGGTTTTCAGTAAGGAACAATTTGAAGTTCTTGATAAAAGCGGCGGAAATATGTTACCGACTGGCAGTGTCGTTCGCAAGCCAACTACTAAAACAAAACGAGTTTATTTGTACTGTGCCGTTATACCTATTTCATCCGGTCGTATATTTCCCATATTTGAAATGGTTTCGGGTACTCATTTCTCTAAAACAATTTTCACCATATTTCATGAATTTCGAGTTTTCTGCGAAGAGCAAAATAAATGGCCAACCTTTCGGATCCGTTGTAACGGATTTTAGCTTTGCTAATATACATGCGATCTGCAAGGCTTGTAACAGGGTAGATTTACTTGAATATTTGAATATAACCTACAAAATTGCGTCCGATGAAGTTGAACTTCCGAAAGATCTTGTGACAATACATTTATGTTGCGCCCATCTAATGAAAAATGTTAGTAAAGATATTAATGAATCTTTTACAGATCACGGGGAACGAGATTTTTATAAAGACCTTATGGCCTCTGTGATAAATATGGATGTTTTTAGTGATATTGAAGACTGGTTTCAAAGTGGCGACGTGATGTTACTTAGTCCGGTCATCAACAAAATTGTTCGTGAACATTTGGAGATATTATTGAAATTGAGAAACGGTAAATCCATCGACGTTGATATAAATTTTCGCGAGTGCAATGGTTCCAGTGAGGACGCAAATAAATTACAGATTCACTTCAATAAATTATACGAAAAAATTAACGAAACTCATAAATTTTCTTCTTATGAGGGGCCACCAAATAAATACTACAGCTCAATTTTTTTCGGTATGATACTGTCGAAGTACATGCCATTTTGTTCAATTTGGACGGGTATAATTTTGAGAAAGAGAAGAACTGAGCTTCACGTCAGTAATTCTTACGCGGAAAATTTTTTGGTCACCTCAAAACCAATGTTCTGGACGGCAATAAAAATCTTAAATGTTCGCGATATCTGAGAAAGAGTAGAGAAAATGTACTTGCGTTACATAAAGAATTCATTTGTAATATTCCCAAATCGAGGTTAACCAGAGTGCTAAAAAAGTCACGTATATAAAACTGACACAGCCGTTTTGGCACAATCAATTGAAAATCATCCAGTATTTAATAACTATTTATTAACTATTTTCTAACACAAACCAAAATTTTCTAACTCAAGTGGTTAGCGAAAAAATGGTGTTGTGCTAGCTTAACTGTTAAGCTGGCACAACTATTTATAACTTTTTACCCAAAACAGGTATGGAATTGATTCAAACGCTAAATTTTCTAACTTTTTACAAGCTCTCGAATGGTATAAAAATAATTTGAATTCGAGCGAATTTGAATGTTTTACGAGGGCCGAATTCGCATGCGGTACCTAAAATTCTCGAAAATTCCTTCTTGGAATTAAGAATGATATTTTTTAGCAAAAATCAACCCATTTTCGCTATTAATAATTGATTGTACTGCATTATTCAATCCGGCCTTTAAACCTTTTTATACTTATTCCAGCACAATCCTTGAAATAATAATGTTGTTTTTTATTTTAAATAGTGATTCGAAATTTTCAATTGTCACGAAATGGCAAAATAATGATTTCAAAATGAGATTTCGTCAAAGTATTATTGATAACTCCAGAACAATCGTTATGGGAAATATCCGAAGAGAAATATTTTTAGAGCCGGGAAATGACAAAATAATGAATCAAAATGCGTTTTCGTCAACCTACTATTTACTAATCCCAGCACACCCGCTTGAAATGAAAATAATTTTGTTTTTCACTATGCATTTTCCAACAATAGTTCATACAGTTGTGATAGGAAATGCTCGAAGATAATTTATTGTAGAGCCATGAAATAGCAAAATAATGATCCGAAATGCGTTTTCGTCAACCTACTATTTAATAACCCCAGCACAATCGCTTGAAATGAAAGGAATTTAGTTTTTCAACGTGCATTTTCCAACAATAGTACAGTTGTGATAGTAATTACCCTCAGATAAATTATTTTAGAGCCAGCACAATCGCTTGAAATAAATATAATTAATGGTTTTGTTATGCATTTTTCAACAGTAGTACAGTTGTGATATGAAATATCCAAAGAGAAAGTTTTTTAGAGCCAGGAAATGGCAAAATAATGAATCAAAATGCATTTTCCCTTGAAATGAAAATAATTTAGTTTTTTATTATGCACTTTTCAACAATAGTACAATTGTGATAGAAAATACCCAAAGATAATTTTTTAGAGCCAGGAAATGGCAAAATATTGATTGGAAATACGTTTTTGTCAACCTAGTATTTAATAACACCAGCCCAATCGCTTGAAATGAAAGGAATTTAGTTTTTCAGTATGCATTTTCCAACAATAATACAGTTGAGATAGGAAATACCCTCAGAGAAATTATTTTAGTGCCATAAAATGGCAAAATAGTGATTCTAAGTGCGTGTTTGTCAACCTAATATTTAATTACTCCAGCACAATCGGTTGAAATAAATAAAATTGATAGTTTTGTTTTTTTAAAAAGAGTTAGGAAATGGCGGAATAATGAATCGAAATGCGTTTTCGTCATTCTAGTATTCAATAACTCCAGCACAATCGCTTGAAATGAAAAGAATTTAGTTCAAATTCGCTCGAATTCAAATTATTTTTATACCATTCGAGAGCTTGTAAAAAGTTAGAAAATTGAGCGCGTGAATCAATTCCATACCTATTTTGGGTAAAAAGTTATAAATAGTTGTGCCAGCTTAACAGTTAAGCTAGCACAACACCATTTTTTCGCTAACCACTTGAGTTAGAAAATTTTGGTTTGTGTTAGAAAATAGTTAATAAATAGTTATTAAATACTGGATGATTTTCAATTGATTGTGCCAAAACGGCTGTGTCAGTTTTATATACGTAAAAAAGTCGATCCCATGAGTGAACATATAGCTCAGGAAACGTGGAATAAAAAAGTCAATAGTGCACAGAGCACGCATTTTTCCGGAATTTTTTTGAAGAAGTTATCTATAATGAATGAGTCGGTAAAAGACATTTCAATAACGTGTCAACGAACGGATTCAAACTCTCAAGTAAATATGGAACCTAAAAATCAAAAAGTGTCGCAATTGTATGTGGAACAAAAAAATCTAACGGTATGTCCAACTTCATTGGTAGATGAGACACAAACAGATAAATGTCTATACTGCGGATACGGTCGTCTAGATACAACTATCGATTGGGTGGCTTGTGACTCGTGTCAACGTTGGATACATATAACATGTGATCCTCGTTCAGAGATGAAACCTACATCGGTTCTTTCATATGCGAATTTTGTTTTTCGGAAAAAAAGTCGGACGACGAAACTAAATTATATAAATGTTTGTACTGCGGTTTAGGTGACCTTAATAGTACTGTAGCATGGGTAGCTTGCGATAATTGCAACGGATGGATCCATCAAACTTACGATAGTTTAAATCGGTCTTATAGCGGTAATTTTTATTGTAAAGGGTGTTCGAACGAGTTAAAATCTAAATGTGAGCAGGCACTGCGAAAGCTAGAGGAAGAAAGTATCCGAAGAATTTCAATCGAGAAAAATATGGTTCGAAGAAAGAAAAAAAAAATTAACAGCTTCAAATTTCGGATCAATTTGTAAGGCAAGAAATAATAAAATAAAATTAAACCTCGCAAAATCACTTACATCGTCTAAACATTTTTCTAACCAAGCCACGAAACATGGAATTGATTGCGAAAAGTTGGCACTCGAAGCGTTCCTCAATCAAACAGAATATAAATATAAAAAAAGCGGTCTAATTGTTCATAAACATTTTTCATTTTTAGGGGGGTCACCAGATGGGCTCCTGGATGCTGACGGTATTATTGAAATTAAATGTCCTTTCAAGGTACGGGAAACATTAAAAAAACTTAAATATATTGATAAAGATGAGAAATTAAGAATAAATTCCAATTACCATTTCCAAATACAAGGTTTGCTAGAAATCACAAACAGGCCTTGAAACAGGTGTGAATTTGTCATCTTTAACTTTAAAGGCATTCAATTAACTCAAAGAATTAAAAGGAACCCGAAATTTTTCAGAAATGTGATGTCACCTAGGTTGAAAGAATTTTTTTACTATTATCATCTTCCTACTTCACTCAATTTCGGAGATATTGATGATATTTCGCGTAGATGGAGACCAGTTAACGACATGGCATTTTTATCTAACGGGCTAATAAACGATATTAATTATTACAAAAGAAATAGCAGAGATTACGTCGTGGCAACATTTAAAGATTTAGATTGTTGTTTTAATAAAATAAATATATCTGATTTTCTCTCTCTCGATAATGGAATTTGGTTAACAAACTTTGTCATAGACATAACTTTGAATTTATTAAATACCGATAATATGTATCAAATAATACCCCAAGAAACTGCAAATGTCATTTTTAGTTCAAACGAAATTTCTGATTCATTCATAAAAACTATTAATTTCACTAAGAATTATCTCGCTTTGCCGGTATTAATAAATCAAAATCATCACTGCCTTGTCCTTATCGATTTTATCAAATCAACTTTCGCTTTTACGGATCCATTCTACAGCAACGAAAAAAAAACCAAACTATATTTGAATTCGTGGAGGCCTATAATAATAAAAAAAATGCACATTAAAAATGATCTGTCTGTCATCGTCTATGATCACTCCAAACAAAAAGATGGTTTTGCATAAAGTTTTTTGAGTGTATTCTGAATAATAGTAATTTGATGGAAGTTATAAATATGGAACAATATAGAATTCAAATAAAAACTTTAATCCTCGAAAAATCAGATGATATGCGGAATCGTTGTATAATATGTTCGCAATAGGTAATCCAAATGATTCATTTAATTGCGCTTATTGCAATCGATTCGTTCATACAGAGTGTTCTTCGATCAGAGGAGAGTCATTCATTAAAAGTAATATTTGTCAATTGTGCGCCCAATATTGAGAAAAGATCCTTTTGAGAAATGCGCGATTCTCATTTTTGTCTTTGCGGTAAAGCAATTGCTGAACGATGCGGAATTTGTGTGGAGAGGGCAAGGCTATTTGGGGAGGTAGGAGGCCTTTTGCAAAAATGAGAAAAAATATTCTCATTTTTGTCTTTGCGGTAAAGCAATTGCTGAACGATGCGAAATCGTCGTGCGGAATTTGTGTGGAGAGGGCAAGGCTATTTGGGGAGGTAAGAGGCCTTTTGCAAAAATGAGAAAAAATATTCTCATTTTTGTCTTTGCGGTAAAGCAATTGCAATACCATGTGGAATTTTCGTATGGTATTTGTAAGGTAGTGATCTTCATATTTGACGATACGGTACACAGCATATTGAAGTAATTGAATCAACGACTGTGGGATAATAGGGCTCCTGGCGAACCACCCACTGAAAAAAAAGGTAACGCGCCCATATGCCAGAGCTGTCATCATTTTGATAGTGAAACATATTCAGCTTCATGCTCGATAATGCTACAGTGGCTTGTTTGTTAATGGCCCTACTGTCAACTATTACAGAACATTAATAAACCAACAACATGAAGAAATATTCAACAGCTCTGGCACCAATACCTCCTAGGTGGGTGTGGAAATTTGCTACACAAGAAAAGGAACACATTGTATCAGGTTTTGTCTCAGCTCTCGTTGCGCAAAGTTGATCTATGAATCGATGTTCCAGGGGTTGAAAAACGTAATTTTCCAAATTTCCTTCTACCCCCTGTATAACCTTCCAGACCATATTTGCAAGGAATAATTTTGTCATAGGTGGATTTCAATCATCGAAAGCAATACACTTGACTCGGAAGCAGCTGAAAAATCGATGTTCCAGGGGTTGAAAAACGTGATTTTCGAAATTTCCCCCCTCCCTGTATAACCCTCCAGACCATATTTCAGGAATCAATTTGTTCTATTAGGTAATTTAATTTATCGAAAGCAATACACTGACCCGAAAGCAGCTGAAAATCGATGTTCCAGTGGATTGAAAAGCGTGATTTTCAGAAATTTCCATCTCCCCTGTATAACCCAATTTTGCAAGGAATAATTTTGTCATAGGTCGATTTTAATCATCGATAGCAATACACTGACCCGAAAGCAGCTGAAAAATCGATGTTCCAGGTTGTCGGATTTCAATTCCCCGATGACCATTAGGAATAATTGCATAGGTGGATTTTCATCGATAATACTTGACCCACCTAATCGATGCGACAATTATAACCCTCCAGACCATATTTGCAAGGAATAATTTTGTCATGGGTGGATTTCAATCATCGAAAGCAATACACTTGACCCAAAAGCAGCTGAAAAATCGATGTTCCAGGGGTAATGGCGGAAAAGGGGGGAAACACGCCACTGGTCAATCGGGTATGTTCGGGATTTTGGCAGCCAGCTGCTGGCAGCTAACTTCACGTTGGTGGATATGTATAGGTATTCATTTGAGCATGCGCGAATTTTTACACTAAGAAATCATTGAAAAGTGCATAAACAGCATAAAATTCTTAGGTATAGTCCTAGTTATTAGGCTTAATTATAACGTAACATTGCATAAATATTCCGTAATACTTTTTAAAGGAAACTCACGAGTTGGCGGAAACTTTGATTCTGTGGGATCTTCAACACTGTCTCTCAGCATAACCTCGAATTCACTTGAATTGGTATCATCAAATTTCCCATTCTCATTATTCTCCAGACACTCATTAGACACTACATAGTCACTAATCGGAATCGGTTCGACTTCAGTGGCCTCTTCCTTTATTATTTCTCCGATTAAAATGTCATGAATGTCAACCAAAGTCCCACACTCGTTTTGTTTTGCTACAGCTTCCTCAATATCCGTTATTGCAAGTTCTCCTTTACATTTGAAGTGTTCTGAAGCCATTATAGTATATTCCGATTCAATTGAACAATGAAATTGACGGCCAATATTAGTTATATTTACATTCCAACACATTGACTAAAAATTTTCTATTTAGGGAGCTGTGACAAGTGACATGACTATCAAAAGGGCGTGTTCTTATACCAACTCCGAGTAAAAAGAGTGTACTCCGTAGTGTTTATAAATCTACTCTAATAGGCCTTTTCACGACACGTTATGCGCAAGCGCACCCGCCATGTTAAAAAAAACGGGAAATATGAAAATTTCAGAGAACTTTAACTTGCTTGCTTGTTTTTTTTTGGCCTGTCTACTACGAACGATATAGCAGTATCGGGGATTATAGCGCACGGGTTATACACGTATAAAGTGTCCGAAAAACATGGCGGAAGTTGAGGCATGCGAACAAAATATTTTCTAGAATGAAAAGGCCTATGCCACATACCTATATAAAGACTATGCGGTCGGTCGCGTCAACTAGTGAAGTTAGCCATTTTTACATAGAAATCAGTGTTGCCAGTCCGAAAATCTCAAATTATCCAATGATTACTCGATTATTATCTGAAATTATCTGATTTTTTAAATATAAAAACGTCATTTTTCAAAATACATTAGTTTCTAGGAACAACATGATTATGGCAAACAATCGATGGAGGTATAAATGTTGGTTATTCTCTCAATTTTTGTAAAATTTATTGAAACTAAAAGAATTTTTAAGCTTGGAAGACTATCAATCTGTATATGAAAGTGGTTTAGAAATAAACGAAGTATACCCGAATTTTTTCAACGTATTAATAATAATAATAAATACATTTTATTTCAAGGAAAGCCACAATATATATAACAGACAATATAAGGCAACATTAACTGAAACAATCGTCACCTACATTTAAGATTACTGAGATAAATTGGCAGAAAGATAATCATTGATTGAGTATGGTTCAATCTCCAGAAGTAATATAATTTTTTTTTCCTGAATAGAGACAATTTTTTCTATAGTTTTTATGTTAGCGGGTTTGTTGTAAAATTTTATGCAGTTGTAGAGAGCGCTTTTTTCAGTGGATGCTAATTTATGTTGAGGATAGTTGTAGAAAGAATTCTTTGTACTGTATTTAGACTGTGGCTTTAATTACTCAAACTGAAATTTGTTTTTGAAAAGGAATAATAAACATTCTTGTATGAATATTCCATAGGTTACAATTTTACTAGTTCTGAATTTTTCCCTGCAAGAATCGCCAACTTTCAGTCCACAAAGAGTCCTTAGAGATCTTTTTTGAACTGTAAGAACTGTGTTTGCATCCCTGCTATTCCCATAGAAAATTATACCATACCGTATTACAGATTCTACAGTTGCGAGTTATAGGAACAATAATGCTATTTAAGATGAATCATATCTGTTTATTTGTAGCGCAGAATGCAAAAACTGCTGAATGTTACTTTTAAGATAAGCAGGTGTGCTTCTTTCCAATGTATTCGAATGATGAAAATAAATCAGTTCACATAGAGACACCAAGCTGTATGTTTGCTCAGTTTCCCAAACTTGTGTTTTTTTAAAAAGTTAATTTCCAGTTCCGAATACTTAACTGGCGCAGTCGGTAGGATTTGTCAAACGATTCGACAAAAATCGCGAAATCGGTCTGTATCAACAGTTTATTGACAAACTCTGAAAAAGTGTGTTCGGAGCCGAAAGACTCGAAGAAAACCAAGTGGAAAGCAGTGTTGGACGAGGACTACATCGCCAAATTCAACACATTCGAAGCAGAGGACTCACATCGCCGAAGTTTCGAAAAACTGGTGGAGAACCACATCGTCGAAGCCAGCCTAGCCATAGGAAGTCCAGAGACGAGGGACAGCATCGCCCAAATCTTATTGGCAGTAGCTTAAGGAACCAACAGAAGAAAGAAAAAGATGAAAGCAATCATCACACTACTGTAAGAGAAACATTCCTTTCTTTCCTTTTCTATTTCGAATTGTAATTGTGAATTTCATTTCTACAAAGGTATATATATATATAATCATAAAATAGAAATAAAAATAGATTAATTATTGATTTATGACAGAAATCCATATAGAAAATTTGTCAAATTTATTTGAATCAATTTCTACTGAAGATATAGTTGAAACAATGTCTCAACCCGTAAATTATCAATTACTCAGACTATATGTCGATACTATTCCAAATTTTGATGGAAATCCCCAAACTTTGAGTATTTTCATTACAAATTGTGAAAGTTTGATAATTCAATTTAGTGATCCAAATAATGATTCTCTTAATCAATTTATATTACGAGCAATCATGGGAAAATTAGTAGGTAGGGCTTTAGCTCTTATTGGTTCGAGAATTGAATTAACTAAATGGAATGATATAAAAGCTGCATTATATTTAAGTTTTGGTGATCAGAGAAATATTGACTGTGGTAGTGCAAGATCTAATTATTTTGCGTCCCCATAAAAATGAAACCACACATAATTTTGGCATGCGATGTCAAGATGCACGAAGTTTGATTATAACAAAATTAAATTCCTTACCCTTATCAGCAGAAGAGAAAGTAGTTCAACTCAAAAATTATAACGATTTGGCATTGAAAACTTTCATTAGAGGAATACCCAATCAAACTCAGAACAATATTCGTTTAAGAGATCCAGATTCTCTTGAAAAAGCTATGTCACTTTTGATAGAAGAAGAAAATTTTCTTTACAGCCAAAATAGGAGTAACAGTCTACAATTCCAAAATTCTTTCAAATCTACTCAAAACCCACCAAATACAAAAATAAATCAAAATTTTCAAAGACCTATACAACCACGTTTCAGCAACAAAACTTGAGACCACATTTCTAAAATCAACAAATGAGACCTTTCAACTTTTCTCAAAATAATTACCCCAAACCATTTATACAAAATCAACAAAGACCATTTGTGCAACAACCACATCAATGGCAACCAAATAATAGATTTCCTACTCAAAGACATCCATTTTTCCAACAAAACACGAATCAAATAGTTCGAAATCAACAACAATTTCCAAATCAAAACAGAAAATTTCAAAATGTTCAGAAACCATATAAACCAGAACCAATGGATACTTCATCCAGTAACACAAGAATACAACTCAAGAAAAATTTCACTAGTACCGAATTATTTACACAAAATATAAATGAATTCGAAAATCCATACGAAAATCAAAATTTTGAAACTTATTATGAACAAGATTCTTATTATTCAGAACAAGATGTTGGATATCAATATGAACCAAATTATTCTGATTTTGAAAACCCAAATTATGAAAATAATATTGTAACGAACCTAGGCCGGACCTGTCGCCTCCCGCGTCGCCATCGACAGCGATGAGATCATCCCCGGAGATATTCGAGAACCATCCAGTCGCTCTGCCGCGAAAAACAACGGTCAATATTGGAAGCAATTAGAACATGCTAGACGCCAACTGGCAGAATTCGAAACATCGAGAATGCTGTATCGGAGATAAATAGACAGCCCCAAGAGGGAGTGGACAGTCTGAACGAGCCCATACAATCGAGCTATACAGTGGCGTAGTTAGTAATATAAATTAAGTTGTATATTTAAGTGTTAAATAAATTAGTAAAACCAAGTTAAGTTTATTTACGTTACAATTGGTGTCGGAAGTGAGATTTTGAAAATAAACAAGCGATCGTGGAGTGGATAGTCAGAAAAATAAATTGATAGACCTTTTTGTACGCCCAAAAATAGACAGTGGCCCGGTTTTCGCGAAGTGGACAATTGTGCGTGGGAATATAAACTGATACACTGTTCGCGTGAAACAGAAAATAGACAGTGGCCCGGTTTTCGCGAAGTGGACAATTGTGCGTGGGAATATAAACTGATACACTCTTCGCGTGAAACAGACAATAGACTGGTGGCCCGTGGAAAAGAATTCGCGAAGTGAATTTTTAACAAACTGATAAACTTTTCGTGTGAAACAGACTGATACCTCGTCAAAGACAAAATGTGTTCAAGAAAAGTGCGCCTTGCGGACTTGAAGGTAGCGGAATTGAAACAGGAATTGGAGGAAAGGGAACTGGAAACAACGGGTAAAAGCAAGTACTCCAGGAAAGACTTGCAGAAGGACTTATACAAGAAGGTGAGGACCCCGAAACATTTTTATTCGAAGTTCCCGGAGGTGATTTGAGTCCGATAATAGAATCCTTGAAAGAAGAGCTGCAACAAAATTCGAGGACTTTGGAAGAGAAGCTTGAAGAAAATTCTAGAAATCTGGAAGAGAAGCTTCAAGAAAATTCTATAAATCTGGAAGAGAAGCTTTCTAGAAATCTGGAAGAGAAGCTTCAAGAAAATTCTATAAATCTGGAAGAGAAGCTTCAAGAAAATTCTATAAATCTGGAAGAGAAGCTTTCTAGAAATCTGGAAGAGAAGCTTCAAGAAAATTCAAGAAGCCTGGAAGATAAGCTTCTAGAAAATTCAAGAAGCCTGGAAGATAAGCTCCTAGAAAACACAGAAGGCTTAAAAAAAGAACTCTGTGGTGTGGCGAATCGTCTGGAAAAAAGAATGGGAACCGTCGAGGCAGAGATGGACAAGATGAAGGAAATAATCAGCGATGAAATCAAAGACGGAATCGAGACAGAAATGGACAAAATAAAGGAAACGATCAGTAAGCTGGAAAAACGAATTAATAGTGCGCCCTCCACAGAGATGGTTAACGAAAACGCAATGCTGGACTTGAGTTTGAACTTGGATAAAGTTCAAGAGGGTATAAAAGATGTCAAGGTCATTTCAGAAATAGGGAAGCTTTCCATGAAGCCGCCTCAGTTCGACGGAAAAACTCCATGGGCAAATTACCGCCGGCAGTTTGAAGCAGCGGCCAAAGCAAACGGATGGAATGCAGGGGAAAGAGCTGTAGCACTGACACTTGCATTACGTGGAGAAGCGACAAATATTCTACAAACTCTCACCGCCCAAGAACAGGAGGACTATGATCAGCTGATTAAACATCTAGAATTACGATATGGCCACGCCCATTTGGAACACGTATACCACTCCCAGCTGAAAAATCGCTGCCAAAAATCGGGCGAATCCTTACAAGAATTCGAAGCTGACATTGCACGCTTGGTTCGTCTCGCATATCCAGCCATACCGGAAAATGTAATGGAGCGATTAGCGGTTCAGGCATTTTTGGATGGACTCCGTGACCGAGAAACCAGACAAGCGTTGATATTAGCTCGTCCAACACATCTCGTAGACGCACTGGCACGCGCTTTGGAATTCGAAGCAGCAAAACAATGCTGCAAAAGCCAAAGTAAATTTCAAACGATTGAGGAAGACTCACAGGAGCCTGCTAACTTGGAAGCTGCCATAAGAAAAGTGATGAAGGAAGTGTTGCCTGAGAAAAGACAGATAAGATGCCGGAATTGTCGCAAAATTGGACATGTGCGTAGCAAATGTCCAACATTCATCGACTCCGATGCAGGAAAACTAAAAAAGGTCGACGAGAAGGGGCAATCGTCGGCATGTGTCCGGCAAGCCCCGGTTAACAACGCATATGTCGCTATCCTTCAACGACAGAACAAAGGTGTCTTCGTAGACGGTCTCATCAATAACGAGCCTTGCACCATGCTGCTAGATACAGGTGCGACTAGGACAATTCTCGGGCCTTCCTTTGCCAGAACAGCGGAACGGATTGAACCGACAACTTGGAAGCTACGCACAGCAACAGGGGAGCCAGCTACTGTATATGGCGAGCTACCAATTGAAATAATTTTGGGCAACACTAAAGTGAAACATCAGGCACTTGTAGCGGACATCGAAGACGATGCAATCATCGGAATGGACATCATGAATTCCAGAGGGTTTGAATTGGATTTCAAAGACGGCGTCCTACGTGTCAACGGAGAAGAGCTGGTGCTTCATGGGAGAAGCGAGGAGTTGATCCGTGTGTTGTTGGCTGAAGATGTAAGCGTACCTGAGAGGGCTGAAACCATTCTGGAGGCTCGCCTGGACGGGAGTACGAGCAGTGGAAACGTGGTGATGTTCGAGCCCAAACTTCATGATGAGAAAATTGGACGAGGGATTGCACTAGGGAAGACCTTGTTGCGTGCTGACAAATTTGTGCCGGTAAGGGTCATGAATGTCAATTATTTCCCAGTGACCTTGAAGAAAGGAACAATTTTGGGGCACTGCTCGTCAGTTTCATCTGTGATCCGGGGCGTACGAGGTACGATTAGCCAACCCAACAACTTGCCCACAGAACTAGAAAAATTAGTTGCCATCTCTTCCAAAGACATAAAACCAGCTCAACAGCCCAAACTAAGAGATTTAGTCAAAAAGTACCAAGACGTCTTCGATACCGGACAAGGAAAAGGGGGTCGAACTAATGTGGTCCAGCACAAGATTGATACTGGGGGTGCCTGACCGATCCGGCAATCAGCAAGAAGACTTCCTCTTGCCAAGAAGGAAGAGGCTGACAAAATAGTCAGCGATATGGGAAAAGAAGGAGTTATCGAACCATCTGACAGTCCCTGGTCCTCTCCAGTCGTACTGGTGAAGAAAAAGGATGGATCGACACGCTTTTGTGTAGACTATCGCCAACTTAATAATGTCACGAAGAAGGACAGTTACCCTCTCCCGAGAATAGATGACACCCTAGACACGTTGGCTGGTTCCACGATTTTCTCGACCCTTGATTTGAAGAGTGGATACTGGCAAGTAGAACTCGCTCAGGAAGATCGAGAAAAGACTGCTTTTACCATCGGCTCAGGATTGTGGCAGTTCACCGTTATGCCATTCGGGCTCTGTAATGCTCCCGCCACATTCGAAAGATTGATGGAGACAGTGCTGAAGGGACTCTCATGGAACACGTGTCTAGTGTATCTCGACGACATAATTGTGGTCGGCAGATCGTTCGAGGACCACGTGAAAAACTTGGAGGAAGTATTCCTGCGACTGAGGAACTCCGGATTGAAGCTGAGCCCTAAGAAATGCCATCTGTTCCAAAAAGAAGTACGATACCTCGGCCACGTTGTCTCTGGGGAAGGAGTAGCGGTGGATGACCAGAAGATCAAAGCTGTTAAGGATTGGCCCATCCCAAAAGACATTCACCAACTTCGAAGTTTCCTTGGTTTATGCACATACTATCGCCGATATGTGCTGGGATTCGCCAACATTGCTAAACCACTGACCAGGCTCACGGAAGGCCAAACAAAGTTCCAGTGGTCCGAAGAATGTCAAGACGCATTCAAGAAGCTGAAAGGAGCTTTGATCAACGCACCTATACTGAGCTATCCCCTACCCAAAGGGAAATTCATTTTGGATACGGACGCCAGCAACGTGGGACTTGGAGCTGTCCTATCTCAGATCCAGGAGGGACAGGAGAAGGTCATTGGTTATTTCAGCAAGACGCTTAGCAAACCAGAGCGCAATTACTGTGTCACCAGGCGAGAGCTGTTAGCTGTTGTAAAGGGAGTGGAACACTTCTACAAGTACGTGTATGGAAGAAGATTCCTGTTGAGAACTGACCATGCAGCTCTCAAATGGCTCTTACAGTTCAAAAATCCTGAGGGTCAAGTAGCACGTTGGATCGAGAGACTCCAAGAATTCGATTTCGAGATCGAACATCGAGCCGGAACTAGCCATAAGAATGCAGATGCCTTGTCGCGAAGACCATGTCCAGATGATTGCTCACATTGCCGACGAGCAGAAGAGAAAGAAGCAACACTTTGTAGAACCGCGGCAATGGATGACAACTGGAATGACAGCAAGATCCAGAAAGACCAAGAGAAAGACCCCGACCTTGGCTTAGTCGTCAGCTGGAAGAAGGGCAATCGAAGACCATCATGGCAGGAAGTCGCAGGTTACTCGCCGGCTGTTAAGTCCTATTGGGCACAATGGAACTCTCTTATTCTGGACAATGGAATCCTGAAACGTGTGTTGGAGGCCGATATTGGTGGGGAAGACAGACGCCAAATAATTGTTCCCAGGAACAGAAGAGAGGAAGTGCTGCGGAAACCATGATGGAGTAGCCGGAGGGCATCTGGGAGTGACGAAGACCCTGCAGAAAGTGAGGCAACGGTTTTACTGGGCCAATTGTCAAGCTGACGTCCAGGACTGGTGCAGAAAGTGCGCTGTATGCGCTGCTAGCAATGGACCTCGAATACGACCCAAGGCCCCGATGCGTCAGTACAACGTAGGCAGCCCGTTCGAGAGAATCGCCATTGACATCGCCGGCCCGTTTCCCGTATCCGACCACGGGAATAAATACATCCTTGTGGCGATGGACTACTTCAGTAAGTGGGCGGAAGCCTATGCCCTGCCCAACCAGGAAGCCACCACCGTCGCCGACGTCTTGGTGAAAGAATGGATATGTCGATTCGGTATTCCCATGGAGCTGCACTCGGATCAAGGCAGAAATTTCGAATCCAACCTTTTCCAAGAAATATGTCTACTGCTGAACATCCGCAAGACAAGAACCACGGCCCTACATCCGCAGTCTGATGGAATGGTGGAACGGATGAACAGGACGATCAACCGCCACTTGTCCAAGGTTGTCTCTGACCATCAAAGAGACTGGGACCAGTATCTTCATTTGTTCCTGATGGCCTATCGATCCGCAGTACACGAGTCAACCGGTCAAACTCCTGCCAGTATTATAATGGGCCGAGAACTGCGACTGCCTTGTGACTTGAAGTTTGGGATACCGCCAGGACAAGACACTGCGGGAGAGGACTACGTCAGCAAACTTCGGCAGAGAATGGACGACATCCACGAACGAGTCCGGTTGAACATCCAGAGTGCCAGCGATAAAATGAAGAAGACCTATGACATCAAGGCCGACGCTGGAGGATTTAAGGTTGATGACCTGGTTTGGCTGTACAACCCCAAACGTCGTCGTGGACTATCACCAAAGTTGCGGAACTCGTGGGAAGGCCCGTATAAAATCGTGAAAAGGATAAACGACCTTGTGTACCGAATCCATAAGCCACCCGAGGAAACCAAGGGTCGTCCATTTCAACAGGTTGGCCCTTACGCTGGAAACCAGGACCAAGTTCGCACCCTCAAGCCACCGGAGGATTGATATGACGTTCGAGAAGTTTATGTCCATGTATTCAAAAGGGCAGAAAGTTCTGACATGGGATTACTAGAGAGGAGTAACGAGACCTTCTCGAGGTGCCTGCTGACTACGCACTAGCGCACTGTGTGGCAGAAGATCTTCGAATGTCCAGGGGCATCGCCGTAGTGTTCTCCAAGAAATTTGGTCAACTCCAAACACTGCGGGAGCAGAATCCAGAAGTTGGTGGGGTGTTACAGTTGAAGAAAGGCCAGAGAAACATCTACTACCTAGTCACCAAGAGGCATTCCCAAGATAAACCGTCCTATGAAGATGTCTGGAAGAGTCTCACCAAACTAAGAGATACTATGGTGGACCAGAATCTGGTGGATCTAGCAATTCCGAAATTATCCTGTGGTATTGATGGGTTGGACTGGAGAGTCATAAGAAGTATGCTGGAGGCGATATTCAGATCCAGCGGCGTCAAGATTTTGGTTTGCTGTAACCCTCTTCCACGACCGATCATGAAGACCGTGGAGTGTTACTTCCATCGAACTTCACGGTGCAGATATGGGGAGTCATGCAGATATCGTCACACTCCAAGGATGAAATTTCGGGACGAAATGTCTTTAAGAAGGGGGCAATGTAACGAACCTAGGCCGGACCTGTCGCCTCCCGCGTCGCCATCGACAGCGATGAGATCATCCCCGGAGATATTCGAGAACCATCCAGTCGCTCTGCCGCGAAAAACAACGGTCAATATTGGAAGCAATTAGAACATGCTAGACGCCAACTGGCAGAATTCGAAACATCGAGAATGCTGTATCGGAGATAAATAGACAGCCCCAAGAGGGAGTGGACAGTCTGAACGAGCCCATACAATCGAGCTATACAGTGGCGTAGTTAGTAATATAAATTAAGTTGTATATTTAAGTGTTAAATAAATTAGTAAAACCAAGTTAAGTTTATTTACGTTACAATATTTACTCAGAACAAGAACCAGAAGAAGATGGTACTTCTTCAGAAAATTATACAAATGTAAATTTTCTCCAGGACAGTTCTCAAGACAATCCCACATAATAAATCTTAATCTTTCTATAGCAAATCTTCCATATATATTTATCCCGGAATTAAAAGCCAATTTTCTTATTGATACAGGTAGTACTCGTAGTTTGATTAATCCAGAATTAGCTTATAAATTTTATAAAAATTTCATTACAAAAGAAGACTTTCATATTCAAACTGCCCATAATATCAGCTATCATGATGAAATTATAGTAATTCCAATTTTTTAAAATTTTAATGTACAGGGAAAACATAAATTTTACCTTTTTAGATTCAGTCAAAAATATGATGGATTGATTGGTATAGATTTACTTAGACAACTTCAAGCCTCCATAAATGTTAGTGAAAAAACGATATCAACTCCTTTCGTTAAAATTCCTATAATTTATGAAACCGAAAAAAATATGAAACAAGAGAAAAATGCAATTAATAATCATACATTGATAATTCCAGCTAGAACAGAACAAGTTATTAAAATACCGGTTAATCAAAAACAAGGTATAGGATTATTAGACTATATTCAATTCGAATATTTAGTTGAATCCCCAAAAGCCTTAGTAAACATTGAAAATTATTTTGCAATCACTACCATTAGAAATTCTAATTCAAAACCAGTTAAAATTGAATTTTTGAAAGCATACGAGATAGAAATTCTGAATAAATAATATTAATTTTAATTATGAAATCAATGTAATCAAGAAGAAAAACAAGCAAAAAAAACTTATGTTTCGAATATCGTGATATTTTTTATAATGAAAGAATTCCATTGACGTTCACGAATAGAATTCAACACAAAATCAACTTAACTGACGAATCCCCTATATATACTAAAACATACCGATATCCAGAAATACACAAAAATGAAGTGAAAGACCAGATTCAAAAAATGTTAAATCAAGGCATAATTCAAAATTCAAGTTCTCCATGGTAAGTCCATATGGATTGTTCCAAAAAAACTTGATGCATCTGGGAAGAAAAAATGGCGTGTAGTAATTGACTACCGGAAATTGAATGAAAAGACAATTAATGATAAATATCCCCTTCCAAATATTACAGAAACTTTAGATAAACTCGGAAAAAGTCAATACTTTAGTACTCTTGATTTAGCTAATGGATTTCATCAAATCGAAATGAATCCGGATGATATTCAAAAAACAGCATTCTCTATACAGAACGGACATTATGAATTCAAAAGAATGCCTTTTGGACTAAAAAATGCCCCCTCCACTTTCCAACGGGTCATGGATAATGTACTTAGAGGCCTACAAAACGAAATTTGCTTGGTATATCTAGATGATATTGTTATTTTTAGCACATCACTTCAAGAACACATCGAAAAATTGAAACAAGTATTTGAAAGACTAAGAAATGCGAATTTTAAAGTTCAACTGGATAAATCCGAATTTTTAAGAAAAGAAGTAGCATACTTAGGACATATCATAACACCTGAAGGAGTAAAACCGAATCCTGATAAAATTCAAGCTATTAAGAATTTTCCTATTCCAAAAACTCAAAAAGAAATAAAAAGTTTCTTAGGATTATTAGGATACTATAGAAAATACATACAAGACTTTGCAAAAATTACTAAACCAATGACACTTTGTTTGAAAAAAAATGCTAAAGTGAATCATACTCAAGAATTTATTTCTACCTTTAATATTTGTAAAAATTATTAATTAATGCCCCAATTCTTCAATATCCAGATTTTTCTAAATCTTTTGTTTTAACAACTGATGCCTCAAATGTCGCCCTAAGATCAGTTCTTTCTCAAGGTCCAGTAGGTTCAGACAAACCTATTGCTTTTGCTTCACGAACCCTGAATGAATCAGAACAAAAATACAGCACTATAGAAAAAGAATTACTTGCTATAGTATGGGCTTGTAAATATTTCAGACCATATTTATTTGGCAGAAAATTCACTATCTATACAGATCATAGACCCCTTGTTTGGTTATTTAATTTAAAAGAACCTAACTCAAAATTAATGAGATGGCGTCTCAAATTAGAAGAATTCTATTATGATATAATTTATAAAAAAGGTTCATTGAATTTGAATGCCGATGCATTATCACGAGTAAAAATAAATGCTTTAAATGCTTTGGAAAATGAATCAATTATTGATAATCCAGGTGAAATAAATCAAGAAACATTAGAATATTTACGAAATCTTGCTGAAAATCCTGTTCAAGATGAACTCCAACCTTCTACAAGTAAACAACCCCCGAAAGAAAAAAAGAAAAATCCAAAGATTAATATTATTTCTGATAGTATAATAAAACCTGCAGATGAACCCATAAAAAAATCGAATGGTTCATCAATCGATAATGAAAGTTCTAGTGAATCGAATGAATCGACGCAACATACTACTAACAATAAGACTACGAATGATGGAATCAAAATTTATGATGAAATAATAAATAATAAAGTTAGTCAAATAATAGTTTTTCCACATCCATATAATAAATTGGAAGTAAGCCATGAAACTTATGAAAATCATAAAATTATGAAAGTAAAATTCCTATTTCAAAATGTATGATGAAAATACTGTTTTCAATTCCTGAAAGAATATACCGTTTCAAAGAAACTCTCTGTAATATTTTCATAACGAATTTTTATATCAAGTTTTCAATAAAGTCTATTTGAAAAACTTTTCTGAAAAAGGTCCTAAACTTATCAGATGTACTAAATTAGTAAATACCATAACAGATGAAGAAGAACAAATAATGTTAACAAAAAACTGTCATGAAGGAAAAACAAATCATAGAGGAATAAATGAAACTTTAGAATCCTTAAAACGAAATTATTATTGGAAAAATATGAAAACCACCATAACTGAATTTATTAATTCATGTGAAACTTGTCAAAGAGCTAAATACTCTAGAAAACTCCCTTATACTCCATTAGTATTCACAGAAACAGCCTCAAAACCATTCCAAATTGTACATATTGATTTATTCTTTTACAACCAAAAAATATATTTAACAATTGTAGATTCTTTCACGAAGTTTGCTCAAGCATACGAAATAACTGGAAAAACTGCAATACATATCAGTTCAGCTCTTATTAAATATTTTGCCTCATTTGGAATACCTGAAAAATTAATTATTGACAATGGAACGGAATTCAATAATGAAACCGTTGAAGAAATCCTGAATTTACATAAAATAAAAATTCATTTCACTACCCCTACTCATCATGTATCAAATGGCATTGCTGAAAGATTTCATTCAAGTATTATTGAACATCTTAGAATTCTAAAATAAATGTACCCCAATGAAAACGAAAACCTTATGGACTACGCTATTATTGGATATAATAATTCCATACATAGTGCAACTCACGTATACTCCTTTTGAATTAACATTTGGACATACTAACTCGAGAAATCCTAATGAAATATTCTTACCAAATGCATTTTTTACCGACTATGCAGAACATCATAAGAAAAAACTTGATCATGTCTATAGAAATGTTCATGATATCTTACAAGAAAAAAAGGAAAAAGTTATAAAGAAAACTAATATACAAGGTGATACAAACTCTGAATTTAAATTAGGTCAAACAGTGTTTAGACAAAACCCACAAAAACGTAATAAAAAGAGTAATAAATTCATAGGCCCTTATGAGATAACTGAAATATCAGAAAGAAACAAAGTTGAAATAACTAATAAAAAGAATAAAAATAAGAAAGAAATTATTCATATTAAAGAAGTAAGGAAACCCCCTCTTGTTGCAGGCTTATCAGCTGCAACAATATCCAACCCGTTCACCCTGAAAACCCTGGTCTACCTTTCAATTGAAATGCCAAATAAGATTGACCACTGGTCATTTACAGATATTTGACTTGACTATAATCAAGAATTTCATGTACTTCAAACAATTTACTACATTGAAGATACTTTTATATTAAATACTACTAAAGCCGACTATAAAAAGAATTCTATAATTCATATGAATTAATTGAAACAATTGAACGAAAATATATTCTCAAATTAATCAACTGAACCCTTTAAATGATAAAAGAATAAAACGTGGTTTAATTGATGGATTGGTCCATTATAAATCCGTAACAGGAAATTTAGACCAGAATGACGCTGAAAAATATGATAAAGCTATTATGATATTATCTGAAAATCAATTGAAATTAAAAACCATTGTGAAAGATCAAATCACCCTTCTTCAAAAATCTATTGAAAGATTTCAAAATACTACAAGAACTATGGCACATAATGAGATTTTAATGAAAAATCGTATTACTAGATTGAAAAAATTCTACAAACTATAAAATGGAAAATTTCAAAACTTATGACTATTTTCTCATTCAACTAATGATTTCTCAGATGAACACAGCTTTTCAAGTAATTTACGATATTTTAGAAAGAATCGAAATCGCAATTACTTTTTCGAAACTAAATACCTTTCATGAAATGAAATGTACAAAAATAAAAAAGATAATAATAAAATATTGAGAATATTCTTCTTTTTGAAAAAATAATGGAAATCAAAAGTATAGTAAGGGAAAAAAATAATTTTTATCATATAAATACCAATTGTGCAAAATGAAAGTTATAATTACTTCCACCTATATTCCTTACCAATACCTACAGAGGAATCCTTTCAAATTATCTCACCTCAATCAAAATACCTTATCCTTAATGAAGAAAATTATATGTTTCTCGAAACGAAATGTCAAGAGATTACTTCTGAAGAATATTGTAACGAACCTAGGCCGGACCTGTCGCCTCACGCGTTGCCATCGACAACGATGATGTCATCCCCGGAGATATTCGAGAACAATCCAGTCACGCTGCCGCGGAAAACAACGGTCAATATTAGAAACAACTGGAACATGCTGTTCGCCAACCGCCGGAATTGGAAACATCGAGAATTCTGTAACGGAGATAAATAGGCAGCCCTCAAGAGGGAGTCTCAGTCTCAGCAGCCGATAACGTCGAGCGATACAGTGGCGTAGTTAGTAATATGAATTAGTTGTAAATTTAAGTGTGAAATAAATTAGTAAAACCAAGTTAAGTTTATTTACGTTACAATTGGTGTCGGAAGCGAGATTTTGAAAATAAACAAGTGATCGTGGAGTGGATAGTCAGAAAAATAAATTGATAGACCTTTTTTCACGCCCAAAATAGACAGTGACCCGGTTTTCTCGAAGTGGACAATTGTGCGTGGGAATATAAACTGATACACTGTTCGCGTGAAACAGACAAAAGGGCGGGTGGCCCGTGGAAAAGAATTCGCGAAGTGAATTTTAAACAAACTGATAAACTTTTCGTGTGAAACAGACTGATACCTCGTCAAAGACAAAATGTGTTCAAGAAAAGTGCGCCTTGCGGATTTGAAGGTAGCGGAATTGAAACAGGAATTGGAGGAAAGGGAACTGGAAACAACGGGTAAAAAGCAAGTACTCCAGGAAAGACTTGCAGAAGGACTTATACAAGAAGGTGAGGACCCCGAAACATTTTTATTCGAAGTTCCCGGAGGTGATTTGAGTCCGATAATAGAAAAACTTGAAGAAAATTCTAGAAATCTGGAAGAGAAGCTTCTTCAGCAGTATTCTTCACCTGTCATGGTTCTATTCCAAAAATAAGGTCCAATAATGATATTATTAATAATTCCTGCCCACACATTGATCTTTTGTGGATACTGCGTATGTGCCTCCACCATCCAATGAGGATTTTCATCTGACCAGTACCTGCAGTTTTGTTTATTGACAGTGCCATTTAACTGGAAAGTAGCCTCATCAGAAAAATGGATTTGATTAAAGAAATTAGAATTAGTGTCAAATCTATTTAACATTGTTTCACAGAACTCCATTCTGAGATCTGGATCGTCTTCGTTCAGTTCCTGTACCAATTGTACTTTGTAGGGATATATATATTTTTCTTTTTTTAAATATTTACGAACAGTTCTTTTACTGATGTGATTTTCGGTTGCAAAAACAGAGAGACAGAACTCCTATAGCACGTGGTACTGTATCTAAAATTATTCATAATTTTGAGGAAGGTGGACATGTACGAGAACTCCCAAAAAGTGGCCGCCCTGCTATTCCAGAGCAATCATAAACTGACATTTTTTTGTCGATAAGTAGCCTTATGAGGGTCTTCAACAATCGACAAGAAAATGTCAGGATATGTTTGCTCTGGAATAGCAGGGCGGCCACTTTTTGGGAGTTCTCGTACATGTCCACTTTCCTCAAATTTATGAATAATTTTAGATACAGTACCACGTGCTATAGGAGTTCTGTATTCATACTTGTTATTAAATATTTCACATACCTCTTCGTGTGTTCGTGTCCTACAAATAATGTCGCAAATAAAACATACTCAAATTTCATAATATTATGGTATTACCTGTCACCACATCCTTTTAGTATTAAAATTTCAATTCTTTGACGCTCTGTTAAATGTACCATTGTTTTTACTCCGATTTTTATCGCTGGTGAGCCTATTTTAAAAAAACGATCACGCCGTACCTACTGACAGTAAATCACGCCGTACCTACTGACAGTAAATCACGCCGTACCTACTGACAGTAAAACCTACTTGATTTAACGTAATGAAACCGATATTGATATCATGTTTTAACAAAATAAAGACTTTTCTTAATAGTTGCAATAAAAATATTTTTCCTAATTTCTTAAAATTAATGGTTAATGTTGGCCATTAACAGTTTGTAAGCTGCATCGGCAATAAAAAAATTGTAAAATATACGGGTTGTCCCATTTAAAAATAAACATATTATCCGTATATCTCAGAAACTGTACATTTGGCAACGTCAAAAATATAAATTTAAAATCGCTGGTCCATCTAATATACATAACCAAAATTTTGTTACGGGGTGTCAAAGATATCTTCATGTTTCCATACTTTACACGTGCACTGTATGAATTGTGTTTTATTCTTATTCTTTTTCTCTTAGTCTTTTGCTTAGTATTTAGTAATACAATTTGTGGTAGTAATAGTCAATCAAGACATCAAATTTTATTGTGAAAGCATTCTTTTACTGGAATAAAAAAATATTTATCTAACTATCTACCCTGTATGAATTCCTTCTTCATGTGTCGTAAGATTCACTTACTGGCTAAAAGTTTCAATACAAATTTTGCATTGAAATGGTTTTTCTCCTGTATGGATTCACTCATGACTCGTAAGATCCCCCTTTCGGTTAAAGGATTTAAAACAAATTTTGCATTGAAATAGTTTTTCTCTTGTATGAATTCTTTCGTGTCCTAAGATGAGACTTTTGGGAAAATGATTTTGAGCAAATTTTGCAATGAAATAGTTTTTCACCTGTATGAATTCTCTCATGAATCGTAAGATGCCCCTTTTGGTTATAGGATTTAATACAGATTTTGCATTGAAATGGTTTTTCACCTATATGAATTCTCTTATGACTCGTACGATCTCCATTTTGGTTAAAGGATTTCATAGTTTTTGCATTGAAATGGTTTTTCACCTGTATGAATTATCTCGTGACTCGTAAGATTCCGCTTCTGGTTGGAGGATTTCGAACAAATTTTACATCGATATGGTTTTTCCCCTGTATGAATTCTCATATGTACCCAAAGATGTGACTTTTCGTTAAATGATTTATCACAAATTTTGCATTGAAATGGTTTTTCCCCTGTATGAATTCTCATATGTTCCCGAAGATTCCCATTTCGATTAAATGATTTATCACAAATTTTGCATTGAAATAGTTTTTCACCTGTATGAATTCTCTCATGACACGTGAGATTCCCCTTTTGAAATAGTTTTTCATCTTATGAATTCTCTCATGACTCGTAAGATTCCCCTTTTGGTAATAGGATTTAAAACAAATTTTGCATTGAAATGGTTTTTCCCCTGTATGAATTCTCTCATGTTTCGTAAGATTTCCCATGTGGTTAAACGATTTCAAACAAATTTTGCATTGAAATGGTTTTTCCCCTGTATGAATTCTCTCATGTTTCGTAAGATCTCCCATGTGGTTAAACGATTTAAAACAAATTTTGCATTGAAATGGTTTTTCACCTATATGAATTCTCTCATGTCTCGTGAGATGCCCCTTTTGGTTAAAGGGTTTAAAACAAATTTTGCATTGAAATGGTTTTTCCCCTGTATGAATTCTCTCATGATACAACAATGAGTCTTTTGCTCTAAAACTCTTCGAACATATTTTGCATTGAGGTGTTTTTTCCCAGTATGAGTTCTCTCATGATGATCATTGTCTTTTTCCACAGCCGTTTCATTCTCTTCTCTATTTTGTTGAGGCATTGTTTCGGACTCTAAAAAAAATGGGAGAAATTACGAGAACATTCTAAATGAAATCTTTATACAAAGAGGATCCAGGAATAGGAATATTTACAAAATACGCATTGAGAATACAATGACATTATGAAAATACAAATCGATATGGAGCAAAATTACAACTTGCTATTAGAAAAATTTCAAGCCCAAAATAAAGTCAATGAGGAGCTCAGGAGGGAATTGAATTTGGTCACAAATAAGCTAAATTATGAAGTGATTAGAAACCAACAAAGTAAACTGAATCAAAATCTCAAAATAATGGCTATCCCTAAAATACACATTAACGATGATACAAGAGGGAATCATAAATAATATAGGAAAATATCTGAAAGTTAACATAGGTAAATACCAATCGTTCGGATTGGGTAGAGGTGAAATAGGAAAAGTAATGCCCATCAAGGAATTTGATTCTGAACAAGATAAGGAGGCAATGATTAAAGCAAAAAAGGCAAAAAAAATCACAACTCAAGATATTGGTCTGGATTGCCCTCAATATGATATCTATATCAATCAGGACCTAACTACACCGAATTTACACATTTACAAATCAACAAGAACATATGCCAAAGAAAATTAATATAAATATGTGTTCATAGTTCAAAGTTTCCTACTCAAATTTACAGAGCATTAAGAATAAATTTGAAATATTTGAGGCATATGCATATAATTCCAAAAGTGATATTATTATTGTAACAGAGACCTAGCTATACAAAAACGAGCTACAGTACTACAACTTGAAGAACTACACAGCTGTACATGCATGTAGAGAAACAAGAGGGGGAGGCACAGCAATATACGTAAAATATAACCTAAAATATCAGGTGAGCAAATGCATCAATGTAACTTAGTATAAATTTATATGAACAAAACCTAAAAATGTGGGGTCTACAGACGACCAGGTATAAATGTGATAGAGTTTATAGATCAATAACAAAGGGGATGTCATATTTGTAGGTGATTTCAATATTAATGTGATGGAACCAGCAGACCTAATAGCAATTAAATAGCAATCAATTTGATTTTGCCTGAAGGATGAATTATCAACTGCTGGAGCTACTAGGACCTCCACAAATACAAACACTGTGATAGATCATGTTGTATGCAAAAATAATATGAAATGTGATGTTAGTATTGATTAATACTTCTGTCTATTTGATCACAAGATACTAAATATAAGAATAGAAAAATATTGTACCTGAATACAAACCTAACTGTAGGATAGAGAAGCAAAAAGTGGAATGAAACAAATTTAGTAAGGATTTCAATAATATAATTAATAGAAATGATCTCGTGAAAATTGTCCAATATTGTAAGACGGAAGCTACAAGTATACTGAGTATAAAATGAAATTAGCAAACTATTGGGTGAATAATGAATTTGTTTAACTTGTAAAAGAAAAGACAAATATTATACTTAAAAGTTAAACAACCTAACAATGAAAACATTTGTAAACAATATATAATGTTAAAAAATAAAGTGAAAAAAAAGGTCAAAAACTTGAACATGAGTATTTTAGAAATGAATGGAGTAAGACAGGGGAAAATAGCAAGAAACAGTGCCGGTGAAAAAATAGTTTCGTTAAGGGTGAGGGATGTAAACAAAAAATTGTAGAATGTATATCTTTGCATGACAAGTTTATAACAGACAAGGAACAAATTGCTGATGAATTCAACAAATACTTTTGTGAAATTGAAACAGAAATTATTGAAAAACGAATGATAGAAAAAAACAAGAAATGACCTTATTGATTTTAAAGAACTATGTTGCATGAATAGTATGGTTAGTGAGGAGGTAACGCCCTTGAAATTAAAAATATAATTAGTACACTTATATGCTTCACCAGGATATGATGATATAACTGTTAGTGACTTACAGCTTTTCGAACTATCTATTATACCAATCATTACTAGATTAGCGAATGACATTATGCGACATGGAAAATTTCCAGATATATTAAAGATCAGTAAGGTCAGCCCTATATACAAATCTGGACCTGCAAATGAAATGAGTAACTATTGGCCAATTATTGTTATCTGCAATTTTGCAAAAATTTTGGAGATACTAATAAAAACTAGAATTGTTAACTTCCTAGAGGAATATGCCAGTTTCGAAACATATCAATATGGCTTCATAAGAAATAGGAATACACTATGTGCAGCAACTAACCTTGTGTACCTTTTGAATAAAAATCTTGATGGAAAAATGTACAACATAGCAGTCTTCATTGATCTAAAAATAGTAATTTACGTAACAAGTAGGAAAATAGTTTTTTTTTGGACGAATAGACAAAATTCTAGGACGAGCCGTAGGCGAGTCCTGGAAGTCTGTGAGTCCAAAAAACTATTTTCGGGCGTGTTGCGTACAATATTTTTACTCAAAAACTGGTGCTTGTCAAAACTACAAAATTTATGTACCTGCTAAAAGTTGATTTTAATTTTAAGTTTAACAATATTATCCATAAGATGCAAAAGATGTATCACACTAAAATTATCTTTTAACTATAGTCACTATATGTAATCAAACACACTTGATGTCAATACTCTGTGATCCTGAAACTGACCATACCAGGCCGATTTGGAATATCATGAAGGAAAAAATAGTTGAATGAAAAAACCAAAAAATATAAAGAAGGTTCTACATTTTTAATTCGTTAAAAAAACTCAAATCTTCCATGAATGAATTCATTCTACTAATCTCTGAAAGTTTGTATTGCCAAATGTTTTTACTTATAGTAAAGGTATGTATCTTTTTGTTTATACTCTTTTTAAATAACACCTTACCTTCTGAAAGTCCATGCGAAAAGTTTGGTCCAATTTCTGATCCAATTAATATATCAGTAACCTTCGGGTACAACCCATTTTCACTTATTCCACGAGATTTTTCCTCACATATATCAGGTTTGACATCATCGTAAGTGATATCAATGTCATCCTCCATTTTGATTGTCTCCGTTTTGGATTCTGCATTATTTGTTAACGAATCGTCATTACATTCTGAGAGATCTTCACTCATTAATATAACTCCATTATTAAGATGATTGACTTTGGATTCTGAGAATTCACCAGCAAGACGATTGAAATTCTTATTTTCCCAGAAACCTGTAATTCAAGTTCAGACTGTAACATCGTCTTCAATCAACCAACACAGAAGCAGGTTACATAAGAATATTTTCAAAGCTCCCAAATGAAGAACCTGAGAAATCTTGATCTAGTGCAGGAACATTATTCTCAGAAGAAAATAAAATTAATGCACAGATTTTCTCACAAGATTACTATTTATTTTTTTTGGTCCTAGACAAGAAGTGAATTTTCGAATATAATTGGACAAGTACGTGAAAGTACAGTTTTTCAAGAGATATACTAACTTTACTTTAAAGAACAAGATCAATTTGACTCTCTCAACATGATGAAAAAAAATTCAAATGAGCAAAAGAATAGAAATATGGTCCAGTTACTGAAAGCTAATATAAAATTGAAAATGTCCGCAGCCTCGAAACCAAATTGAAAAATACCCATTTTTATTCAAATGAAATCGCTTGCAGTTCATTTGGAGAATCAAAAGTCCACCGTTTTTTTTCCCTCATGAATCACACTTGATAGTTGTATTACTATTTTTGTAATCCTATATAAAATATAGGGTAATTCACGGAAGCCGAGCAATTGGTATGCTGTAATATTCAATCATGTCCTTTTTACCTATAATATTTTTAGTCCTACAGCTATATGGGGTGTACCAACTTTATTATACTAAGGTATTTCCGTAGTTTTGTTCAAATCTTAGGAATCGCCTGAAATTTTAGTATGGTGTAAACATAACCTCCATGAACTGACTCGCAAATTTTTGAATGGAAACCCCCTTTTTTTCAGATCTTTCGATTGGCTTCCTAATTCTGAGTTTAGACAACCTAAGTTTCGCTTCTTCAATATTAGAATGTGTAGATGGGTTCCAACTTGTCCTTCTGTTCGTTAACAGCACATTTGGGTATTCGTTTGCACATTTGCGTATTTTATTTTTTGCTTTTCAGTTTCTTTTTTTGTCAGTTTCATTTATGTCAAAAGTTTTATTACGTAAGAAATTGGTTGGATCAAAAAGTTCGCGAGCGGAGTGAAGCGTCGCTTTGTAAGGTTGATTAGCTTGCTTTCAACTTGAATGGCAAGGTTAGCCAAGTTAGGTTAGGTTGTGTTCCTTCTTTTTACTTAAGTAAGTGATTGGATGGCGTGTCTCGGCCAGACATACGAGGAGACATCCAAGTTAAACACGTGTCTTGGTACGGTTTACAGTGACTTAAAACAATATGATCTGACGTCACATTATTTTCATAGGATTGGTAACTTTCTAAATGCGACAAATCAACTTCATGCCTAATTTTCAAAAGCTATTCGACACTCCCGAGAAGCGTGGTGAAATATTCTTTGCATTTGAAACTTCTATTGATACATATATCCATCAGGACTAGGTACCATATCGTCTTTTCATATGCTGAAATGGTTATAATTTATATGCTCAATATGTATGTCTCATAGAATTTCAGTACTTTTTCTTTCCCTTTGGAGACATAGGCAACGTCGCATATAAATGAACTTCAAGATCCACGAGATTGGATAACATAACACCATCAGCAACGTTTGATTTTTGCATTTATTGTGTAAATTATACAAGGAGTTTTTTCTTACTTTATTGAAAATTAAGTTATTTTAATGTATAAATCGTTAAAAGTTGAGTTAGATTTTAGTGTAAAATGTATTGTTCTATCAGTTTACAGTTTCCAATAGTGACATTCCATAACCTCTCTTTATGGACATTCGGGGGCCCATATCTCCTAAATTTATCTTTTCCACGCTAAATTTTTGATTGCTATACTGTTTTTATCGTGTTTCAAAACACCTGTGAAAATTTCATGAAGTAACTGAGTGATCTCATATTCTTGACCTATTCCCAACATTTAATACTTTTTAAAGGAAACTCACAAACTGGCGAAAACTTCGATTCTGTGGGGTTTTCAACACTGTCTGGCAGCATAACCTCGAATTCACTTGAATTGGTATCATCAAATTTTCGATTCCCATTATTCTCCAGACATTCATTAGATACTACATATTCACTAATCGGATTGTCTTCGTTGGCCTCTTCCTTTACTATTTCTCCGATTAAAATATCATGAATGTCAAAAAAACTCCCACACGCGTTAGGTTTGCTTCAGCTTCCTCAATATCCGTTATTGCAAGTTCTCCTTTATATTTGTAGTGTTCTGAAGCCATTATGGTATATTCCAGAAATAAATCAGTGAGATCAATATCTGAAGAGATTTATTCCAATCCAAGATGGTTAGTGCGAATTTACACGTTCCAATTCAATTGAACAATGAAATTGACGACCAATATTAGTTTTATTTTATATTTACAGTCGTACACGAAGCTGTGACAAGCAGGGTTGCCAACGCCATATGAAGAAAAATCCCGACCAAAGTCTAGAGAATTCCCGAAAATAACCGTAAATTCCCGAAACTTATATCTGATCGTTTTTTCCCGGCAAATTCAAACGAGCAAAGAGATATAAAATTATCTACAAAATATATGGTATGCTCTCATAATTTGTCAAGTAAACATTGACAGGAAACAGGACTGACGTGACACATGACGACTATAAAATGTTATGGCTAGTTCACATAGCAGCTTTTCGCGCTTAATCTTGACGCTTCCTGTTTTCTGATTGGCTGCTCAATATAATAAACTTAATGGTCCATATCTGTCACGAATGAAACAAATGTTACAAATAGCAATGATAATCCTGTTTTTTTCTACAATGGACCTTTACATTTACGAAAAAAAATTTCCAAAACTTATATAGGTCGATTGTATTTCATTTGAAACGTCCAATTGACTTAGAATGCCATCATATATTTTTTATTTCGAAAAGATATTGCGGTTGAAAGAGTACCCGTGACGTCACGTTCATCGAAAACTACCCCCTCCATAATCCACGTTCAGAAACACGCATTACTATTCTTCTCAAAAATATAGCTCACTGCTTGATATACACCATTAATATATACTTGAACTCTGTTTATTGATAGACTCATAAAAAAAAATATCATTTCAACAACGGGTTTCTTTATTTAAAACATTCAAAGTTTCTGAACGGGCCTTCCTTTTGATGAAGACCGATCATTGGCAACACCGCAAATGTTACAGACAGTTCCCATGAAAATAATATTGAGATTTGAGGTTAACCTTCAATGTTTATTTTTATCAACTTATTAATTTCTTAATATCATAAACGATTTGGTGTGTTTATAATGAAACATAATGAAAGGTGGATTATGAGATGATTTACTCTTTTTATTTAACAAACATGACTTTTTTGAGTGCTGAAATGAAATGTGAAAACGGTAAGCAATTTGTGTTAGGTATATAGCAAAAATAAATATCGAGATCATTTTCAACTGACTTATTCGCATCAAAAAAGTAAATCAACACATGTTATCTTTTTACAGATCTACCAGTGACTCCAGTGGTGATAATGCTGTTGGCTACATACAGTTGAAACGCCAAGAAAACGTCTGCAATGTGAAAGCAAAGCTCACACCGGAACATAAAATCCACAATTTTTTTAATAATTGTTTGGTGCATGTAGACGAAGAAGCAATGTCCTAGAATGTCCGTGTTTAGACTGTTCGGCCTCTGAAGGTATGTGTATATTGAAAACTGGTATTTGAGCTTTTCTTTTGAAATTCACCCCCTAAAGGGGTCAAATGAAGGGTACATTTTTTTATGGGGTTTCGGTTAGTTTTTGAGTTACGGTCATGAACATTGGTGTTTTGGCTCTCTATTACAAATGAAGAATTCGTGTGTAACTTAACTTGAAAATTACTTTTGCTGTAAAATCAATGATGGCACCCAAACGAGATAATGGGAAACGGGAAGCCACAGGCATTATATATAAATATATATATTAATATTTGATTTTGTTTTCATGTTTCAGTACATGCACAGAATATATCAAAGAACTGTGTAATCCCTGAGATCGCAAGCTCCTTTGATTGGCCCAGTGGAGCATTTGCCAATGAAGGTGAGGATTATTTTATTTAGTTATTTCAAGTTTGTCAAAATTACTCCTAATATATTGGTTAAATGATACTTTATATCAAAATTGAACATGGGATACTTCACAACCTCTGGTTATTTCATAAAAAATATAAAGTGAAAATGTTTTTTTTTTCTAATTTATATTTGAAACCACTTTGATTTTTCATTAAAAAAGTTATTGTTTATCCTTTGAAAAAAATATCAAGCTTTTTTTTTCATTAGTAGAATGAAGTCTGCTCATTAGTAAAGCATTCATTTCTAGGAAGAAATTAGCAATTATTTGGCAAAGTATTTTGCCATCTTCAGGCTTTCTAAAATATACATAAAAGATTAAGAGTGACCATTGTAAAGTTGATAGAAGAATTACAAAAATAAACATAACATCATGATTTACACAAACATTGAAGTAAAAATGTCAACTGATTAATATAACATAGGTTATCGACTGAATTAATGAGTTGACATTTTAAATTCAATGTTTGTGTAAGTCGGTGATGTTATGTTTATTTTTGTGCTAAGTCTTCTACCAATTTTTACAATGTTCACCCTTGTATCTTTTCTATGTATATTTTAGAGAGCTTGAAGATGGCAAAATACTTTGCCAAAATGCATTGCTATTTTCTTTCCTAGAAATAAATGCTTCTTACTGTGGAGCAGACTTGATTTTTTCTACTAATTAATTAGAACTCCACCTGACATGGACTACTTTCTTAATCTTTTTTTGTTTCATGTTCATCTAGCATCTGTACAGTTTACACAGAATGGATCAAGCAATGGATGAATTCTTCAAAATGAAGTGGGGAGTTAAGCTTCTGTTGAACTTACCTTCATCCATTGGGGTATTCGCCGAATTATTTTTTCTGTGATTGTTTAGATATAATCAATCATAAATGCATTATACTGTGAATATATATATATATATATATATATATATATATATATATATAGGCTTTGTCTGTTTGTATTATAATATAAATAAATTCATATTCGGTGTTAGTGTTTCTTTCATGTGATATTTATTAAGTTTGAACTACTGAAAATATAATTAATAATTTAGAATGAATAGACTTGAAATATGTTCATACAAATTTCGTAAATTTTTTGCAAAATTATTTACTTATTTCACACCAATTCTTTGTTGAGGGATACTAATTCAAAGGTAAAGACGTTAACTAATCTATTTTTTACAAATACAGGCTTACATTTTCTATGGTAAAAATTTTCCCTATGGTTACAAAGCTATAGAAAAAATAAAAAATCTGAAGATATTGGCATCCATGAAGAGAATGTGACAACAAACCTTAGAAAACTTTGACATAATACTGCACATTCTAGTTATTTAAAGTATTTTTGAATTTCAATAAATCAAAATAGAAGAAATGAATCTTATCGACAAAGTTGTTAAAGAATTCGTCCACCGTATGCTCCTGAAATAAAATTTAATTGTATTGTGCCATTTGGAGTAGCAGATATTAAAATTTTTTCAGTATTGCATTTTTTCTATTCTGACCAAGTCATGGACGAACAGGATCAGAGGGTTTTTCAATTTCCAGACAATTAATAATTGAATTAACTTTCTTATAGCGAGCTCTGAAAGGGATCGGCAAATTTCGTTCAATTTCAGATATGTCAGGCCAATATATAAGCTCTTGTAAACAATTTGCCATAATAGGCACAGCTTTTGTGAAAATCTTGTGAACACTTGATTAACTCCAATCAAAGTCATCAGCCAATCGAGAGTATACATCCCCAACCCGTATCTTTTTTAAACTTATCAGAACATCCATATATTTAATTTCTTCAATTTTGGTAATGTATTTCACAATGTGGTAAACATTTTCAGGGAGCCCCAAATAAAATTACTCTTCTTTTCTATAAGTGCAATAGATAAGCACTGGCGCTGCTGTCATTCGATATTTTCACATTCAGGATCGGATGAAGACTGACTAGGAATATACTCAGAATTTTTTTTGGTGGTGTTATTTTGGTGAATTGGATAATGTACTAGCTTGGCTACTGCTAGGAGATGAACTATTCGAAACTCTTGAGTAAATATTTCCCATGGATGTAATGTCACTCAACACAGTTTTACTAGCTGAAGGAGTGATGTTTTCATTTGGTTTGGGTTTCTTCATCGTTGGTAGGTCATGTACTTATGATGAAACATTGTCAGACCAATGTCGTTTCAGGTTGATATGTGGGCAGACATCTTTCTTGAACATAAATTTGGATCCCGTTGTTCTAGCATATTCCCAATTCATAGATTGGTGTGAAGTTATCCACAGATTTCTAGCCACACATGCTGACGTAGTGGAAAATTAAAATCTGTGGCTGGGTTATATATTTTTCAGCACCCGGACTAAAAATCTGTGGCCGGAAATATTCAACATATATATGTGATCTGGAATTCAACAGCTTTCGATATCATCATGATATCAGTCGATATCAAACATGGAATCATGTCAATTTATATTATGAAAGGGACCTCTTAAGATGACGTCACTTTTCTACGGAAATGTTTCTGTCACTAACAGACTTTTGATCAAATGATTTTTTTTAATGGGGATTGTCAGTTCCAA
>JAFIRS010004657.1:0-79182 GCA_018342105.1 Gonioctena quinquepunctata
AAATACATAGCCTTACAAAGAAAAATAATTAATATAACAAGTCCTACAAAATTCACATACCGATAAAACCTCAACACCAGTAATTAAGTAGGTCACCTGGTCATGGTTAACAACCTCCAAGGCGTCAGTCGGGAGCAATACGCCAATGACAGGTGACATCCTACATAATTTTTATTGCGTTTCTACTGTATTGCAATAAAGTTTTGGAAAATTGCGGAAAATCCATGTAAATGGATTAAAATAAAAATCATCTTTTGTTCATGGAACAAATGCGCAGCGTGCGCAAACGTCTTAAACGGGGTTTTTGCAGAAGCCTTTCCCGGTAATAAAACTTAAATATTCCACACTAAAACGTTAAAAATTCAAGCAATATCGTAATAAATCCGCCCTAGACAACACCCGTATAAACTAAAATAGGAGACGAGGTACCTTTCCCCCCCCCCCTTCCAGAAAAACCAAAACTGGTATTTACCAAACCTATGCCTAACACCAGGCAGAGACATCCCCTTCGCCCACCAATACCCTTGGCTGAGCAAGCTGGATGCCTTCACCCCCACAATACTATGGGAAGATCAATGTATATAGTTTTAGAGTTGTAAATAGTAGTTTAAGTTGAATATGTATGCATAAAGACGAATAAACATTTTTGAATTGAATTGAATTGAATTGGTTCTCGTCTGATCACCGAAGTCAAGCAATGACGGGCGCGGTTAGTACTTGGTTGGGTGACCGCTTGGGAACACCGCGTGTCGTTGCCATATATATTCAATAAATAAAATACTCCACATGTGTCTGGCCGAATGACGAAATGTCTAAGCCAAAAAAAAAAAATTTTTTTTTTTTTCAATTCACCCTGAAAGTTCACAGACAGTGAAGACAATATATTGGTAAACATTAGGTGAAATTTAACCTAATATTATAATATTACCCCTCTGGGGATATGAGGGTATATCTAGAGTTGTGTTTCACTGAACATTTGGTCTATGTGTTTTGTCTCCAACCAGAATTGTTATTTCGTAATTTTTGTGATGACTTCAAAGTAGAATAATTCTCCACAAATAAGTACATTTGGACTTTTTGAAGATATTTGGTTTTTCTGCTTGGAATTATTTTCCTTGAATGTTGGTTTTGTGACATGAATGTGGAGGACAATCCTTTGAGTACTTGAGCTCATAGATGAGGTGATCAAATGTGACAAGGACGTGAGGAGAAATGTCACACAAAATTTGAAGAGTATACCAATTCAGTAATTGTAACTGTAAGGCACATGATTTACTACAGTGACAATATGGTTTTACAATTAGTGTGATGGAAGATACAGGAAGGTCGAAATTTAATGAAAATGAATAGCCCCAATCGTGAGTTGATAAAAAGGATGAAGAGAACCTGTACAAGAATCATTCGTTGATGGAAATTCATATTGTTCCACCAATGGAGGGATGAACGAAGGTTGTTTTGCTTCTCCAGAGATTTCATTTTCGGATATTTCTCTTGAATGTACGAGTTATAGTGACAAACTGTTATTTATCAATGGGATTGTTGGTGACCTTTAACATTCAGTAATCATAATAATGAAACGACGTCAATGAGTGCCGGACTGGCTTGGTGAGATAGTGAGGGTAATCTCTCACAGGGCCCACCTCCACTCCTTGGGGTCTCGGAGCCCATAGGCACAGTTTATAGCTAAAGAAGCAGTTAGCTCACTTGGCCCAAATGCATATTCCAAGGTAACATCCACTCCAGGGAAAGAATTCAGGATGCGCAGAAGACTGTACGCGATTATCGCTCTTCGAAGTATACGAAAAATGTAACACAGTAACACGCGGTATGCGCGAGGGATAAAAATCAGAGTTGCGCAGTGTACAAACGGGAACATAAAGATCAAAGTGCCGACGCCAAGTGAGCTAACTGCTTCTTTAGCTATAAACTGTACCATAGGGAAACAAACATGGAAACAATACTTTTTGGGAAGAGTTGATTGAGAAAAAAATTTCGGAATCGATTATTGCCAGAAACATGACACATGCAAATATTTACATTTCATTTGGTATGATTTCGTGTAGGTCCTCTGGCAACGCGGCAACACTGATGCGCAAGTAGGCATGTTTGGATGTTTTGGTTCTGGCGCGCAAAGCGCTGGATTAGTGATTAGTCGTATGCGAGGCAGCAAAGCGTAGAGATTCAGCTGCTTGTCCTCAAAAATTATTTTATTTGACGTAGGTGCAAACGCGGCCAGATGAGTACAATGTACAACACTATATATCGAATCGCTCAAAGTTTGTTATCAATCATGAAATTGATGTTTTAGATGGCGGATAGCAAAGAACAAAATATCAATAAAAAAAGAACTCACAGATCTGGCTCAAACAAGCGCCAAGAGAAGCGATAGAAACTATCAGAACTAGCTGGCACTTCAAAAAATAAGTCTATCTTGGAAATTTTCTTGAAAGCTAGTACTGCATCATGTGGAACGACTCATCAGACCAAAGAAACTGAAACAACGATGATTCCAGGATATAATACGGATATAACGAAGGAAATCCCCTTAGAGTTTTGGAACAATTCTCAGGCGAGTAGTGGCAGTGGCAAGACTGAAATTGATAATGATTATGCCACAGTTCTAGCGAAGGAGAAAAAATACGGCACAGAAATAACATCCGATCAAAGCACACATAATTTAAGTAATGTAAGTAATTTTAATTACTTGAACAAATTTGTAGCACCTAGTTCAAGCACGTCGATCAGTAAGAAATTACAATTTTTATCTTCTCATCCAATCCATCCAACTCGAGATAATGGCGTTGGTAAAATATTGGAATTGCCGTTTAATCCCAATAAATTGTACCAAAAATTACTTACAAATGGCGAAACCTTAGCTCGAAACTGGTTATCCAATTCAGTCGATCTCCATAGAATATTTTGCTGCATTTGTATGACATTCACTACAAATAATCTGAACCACCCGATATCCAGTTTCGAAACAGGATTTAATAATTTTGAAGTAATCTATGATAGAGTTTTCATTCATGAAATTTCGCGAACTCATGGAGATGCAGTCAAATCTTATTTCCTTGCCAAAAAGGACAAAACATCGAAAATTACATTAACAAAGAAATGCAGGATTGAAAGACTGAAGGAATATTACGCAACAAAAGAGTTTTGACACGTCTGATTGACTTTATTTTATTCAATGGGAAGCAGATTATAGCTTATAGAGGGAACACTGAGAGTGCGGGTGTCTTATCGTTGATGAAGTAAGCCAAAAAGGAAAATTCCTAGAATTAATTTTATTAGTAGCCAAGTACCATGATATTCTAAAACAATTATAATGTTACGTCAAGTCCAAGCAGAGGAAAATTAGTAACCCAGATAGCAGGGGTCGAGGAAATTCAACAACTTTTCTTAGCAAATCTACGATTAACAAGTTAATATTACTTATTAGTCAAGAAATTAAGGATTTAATTAGTCAAGAAATTCGCCATGCTGGACAATTTAGTGTCCAAATAGATTCCACACAAGATGTTAGCGCATTGGAACAATGCTCATTGATAGTAGGGTATGTTTTTGATGGAAACCTCAAGGGAAGGATTCAATCTGTTTTTGACTTTTGGAAAACGACCGGAAAAGCCTTACTTTTATATCTAATGCAAGCTTTAGAACAAACAAGCAGTTCTGACGGGGCATCTAATATGTCGGGTCATTACAGCGGCCTCCAGGCTCATATTAAAAATATAGCTCCAAATTCAGTTTACACTTGGTACCATGCATACATACTTAATTTAGTAGTTGGTAATAGCACCCAATGTAATGTTGAAATGAAAAATTATTTCGAATTGCTAAACAGGATAGCATGTTAGAAAGATAGAAATAATTCTCATAAACGCCTGAAAAAAATTCAAGAAACTAGATGGTGGAGTAAGAACAATAGCGTATTGAACATATTCGGAAATGTACATAATCAAGATAACCAACTCTACTCAACGCTTTCACAAGCCCTCAACCATCTTAGTACTCACCTGGAATAGGATACAGAGACCTTCTCAGGAGCCACCCCCTTGTTGAGTAGCTTTTGTCACTATGAAATCATATAAATGTTATTCGTTTTTCTCGAATTATTTGGATATTTCAATCCGGCTTCTAAATACTTACAAACTGAGGGTTTAGATTTTTTGCAGACTTCCCACATAGTCAATGACGCTAAAGAAAATATGAAAAACATATAATTTTTTTTCGGTATTTTAAAAAACCTCACTGACAAATTCATCAAATATTTAACTGACAAAGGCGAGCGTCAGATGTAGACATGGGAAGCGAATTTCCAAAATCAAAAACACGCAAAAAGATGCCTGGAGAACTAGCTGATGACTTCTCTAACCTGATCAGTACAAGAAATTTTTAACTGAAGTTTACAAAACGATAATCAATCAAGTCTTCAAGAAACGCGACAGAGTTATAACGACTTTTCATTTTTCGACCCATGAATATTAGCGAAGTTGCCTGGACTTGTTCACAATAAGAACAAATTGCTAAATATATTAAATAAAATTAACATGAATCCAGATGAACTTTTTACAGAATCAGGACATTTCCAGAAATTTTTGAAAGTTTAAATGAAATAAAAAAGAAAAATTGTATCCAAAGCAACAATAATAAATGCGAGTGTAAAGTGTGCGTTCACTGTTGCTTTCAGTTGATGAGAAATTTTAATACGCACATTTCAACATATACAAATCCATATATTGCATAGGAATATATAATTACTTTATTTTGTACCCCAGGTTGCCTTTGAGTGCGTCTTTTCAGAATAAAAAATTGTCAAAACGCGTTTACAGTCTGGTTTATCTGAAAATGTATTTGATGTATTTCATTCTCATGAGTGTGGAAACAGAAACGTTGCGTTCTGTATACCCAGAAAAAATTATTTTGCGCCTGGCTGCAGAAAGTTTACTAGATGAAAAAATGTTAATTTGTTGAAATAAAGTAATTTTTAGGTATATATTTTCTGTTCTTCACCTTTATTTTTATTTACTTGGTTTCCTTTTGGCTCCTAAATTTAATTCATTATGTATTCAGTTCCTTGTTTTAGAGTTAATTTATTCATTTACTTTATTTATTGATAGAAGAATATTTTGTTGGTTTGTTTTGTTGAAAAAGAAATGTATTTATTTTTATATTTGATTTATTTTGTTTTTCTGTGTTTATTTTATGTTTTAACACTAGTGTAGAGCAGGGATTATGTATTTAGTTCCTTGTTTCAGAGTTTATTTCGTTATTTATTTCATTTATTTTCATAAGAATATTCTGATGGTTTATTGTGTTGAAAAATAAATGTATTTATTTTTATATTTTGTTTATTTTGTCTTTCTGTGTTTATTTTTTTATTTTATTGATCTACCCTAACACTAGTGTAGAGCTGAGCTCGCACGTGATCATGCATGATGCATGTCACCCACACTCAAATAATAATAGTATGAATACCAATAGATTATAAAAAAATTTGTATGCGACACAAGGAGGTCACTTTGCGGGTTCCTCGACCCCAACACCCAAGTATTGTGGCGGATTTCCATCCTATCGTAGGGATATCCACTTTAAATTACCCACCCCTATCATCGTTATCATAGCCCATAGAAAAAAAGTTTAATAAAAAAGTTGTGTGGTTATGACTGAATTTTGGTAAAATGCTATCAAAAATGGAGTAGCTTGCAGATTTCAGGGAATTATTTTTGTTATAATGGTATACCCTATATTTTATTGAATTTTTGGAATTATATTTTTTCCTGATATCAAAAATATACCATATGTTACTCCTATCTTGAACCGTTTTTGAGTTATTAAACGTCGAATAACTTAGTTAGACTAGTTGATACTGTTCATACATATCTCATAGGAGTTAACATTCTTGAAGTGAGCTTTGAAAATCACAACTATATCACATTTGTTTGGTGACATTTCTTCAATGGAATAATCAAAATGGTTTACAGTGAGGAAGAAAAATTTCAAATATTTATGCAAAAATAGATAACGATGATTCATTTGGGTAATTCAAATAATATGATAACTCATAAACAATATTCAATGTGTCCACCATTATTGTCATAGCATAATTGATAACTTCTTATATTTATAAGTGCATTGGAATTTGCTTCATTATTGACATTCAAATTCTATATTCAAGTCGAATCGTGTCTCCAATGAGTTGAATATTTTCAACAATGTCTTTCAGAATTCCCCAAGAAAAATGAATCTATAGGTCTCAAGTCCGGACTATTAAGTGGCCATTTAATAATTCCAATATTTTCTATCCATATTTGGAATACTTTATTCAAATGTAACACTTTGTAGGGTTGCGCTATCCTGCATCCAAATCATAACTGGCAAGTTCGGCTTCCGAAATTTTTTGTAAACTAATATTCTCTACTTCTGGGATGAGTATTTTTTTATATTTACCGTAGAATGGGGATACATTGATCAATTTTTTAGTTCATAGTGAAATAACTTTTGCTTCTTCAGCATTAAAATTTGCAAAAAAATACTGCAATATTGGTTTTTATTTTACCAACGATTTTGAAAAAATGGAAGCAAACAATTAAAAAACACTCGAGAAAAAAAATAAAGAGTTGATGATCAAAGTTCTACCTGAGATTGGGGTTACTTTGATCACCCTAGCGTTTCCAACGGAATATTAAAGTAACCCCACTAAAAAGGTTTGAAAAATAATTTAAAAAAATTCCCATTTCTCTAAGGGCAGAAATGCAATTCGGGGTAAGTTTGATTACACTAAAAACCTTTCTATCAACTAATCTTTAGTCATTATAAAAGGAACAGAAATAATATAGGTAAACAAAAGGAAATGAAAATTCACATAATATGCTACATTTCTAAAACTTCAATATCAATTTCAAATTCACAGAAGATATTATTATCATTTTTCTCCAATCTCCAAAGAAGGATTTGGTAAAATCTTAATGATATCACTTGCTTTGAGCTCGGAGGTGTCATCAGGAACAAGTCGAAATAGTCTTTTACTTTTTCTTACTGATTTTAATCCCACATCAAGAATGTTGGAGTCCACTTCCAGGATCTAACAAACATATTTATATGTTTTTTTCCCTCGTTGGGAGTAAAACGTGCCCAAAATAAATTGGCCAACTTCACAATCTTCTGATTTAGCTTCCTCTTTTCCAACATCGCAAATTGAAGGGACAGGAGCAGGACGGTCTTCGATTCCAATCTCCCCATCTTCGTCATCGTCAGATTATTGTCCATATGCTGCCGTGGATATACTACATCCAGGTTGAACCTCTAGTTGTGTTCTTTTCCTCTGTAAAGGGACTGCGTCTCCAAATCTTTGCTCTTTCAAAAATGCTGTCAGTGCATTTTCGACAATAGGAGTAGGGTCAGCAACTTGTTTTGGTGAAAACTTTTTGAAAACCTGCTTTCGATCTGCAGGATGAATACCAGTACTCCGGAAAAAATTATTCAAGTTTTGTTTGATTGCAGATTCTAACTTGCTGGTTTCAAATTGTATCTGGTTGGTTTCGTTTGGTTTGACAACTCGCGCGGTTACGGTGTCCATTTTATTCAGGCATTTCTTCAGAAAAAATGAGAACATATCTTTGGGAACAGTGCTCAGACGCAGATTTGCAATTTAAAATCTGTTAATGTTTCACGCCATGCCCCTTCCATTGGTCTAAAGAACCCAACGTCTGAGGGCTGGCAAATATGCGTTGAATTTGGAACCAAGCAAATAAAATCAATATCGTTTTCAACACACATTTTTAAGACATTATCATCCAAGTGAGATGACAAATTATCCCCAATCAGAGCTTTTCTCCCTTTTAAACGTTTTGCATGTGGCAAAAATAATGTGGTAAACCAATCTCGAAAGGTCACACCATCCATCCAACCACTTATGGTGCGATTATATCTTGTGCCCAAGCTACAACACGGCTTGTTACAACATGGAGGTCCTCTTGGACCATTCTCCCTCCAAGAGTCATAAAGGTGGACACTTCTATAAATCACATAGGGCGACAATAATGTACCATCTGCTGCACCACATACCATAATTGTGGTGCAGCCTTTCGAGTGATTCATTACCTCTTCCGGGTATTTCACGCCCTGTCTATAAATCCTGCGCTTCTTGCCGAGATCATCGGACAAATTAGATTCGTCATAATTAAATATATTGCTGCTTGGTGAACCTCTTAGTATGTTCTCCAAGTTGTCGTAAAATTTTCCCAAAGTTTTCCTTGACACTGATGCTCTAGCCCTTTCAATGTTTGTAGATATGCGTTGTCCGTGAGATTTTTTATGGCGCTGAAGAAGACTGTATGTCCAGTCTATTCCAGGAAGGTTATTCTTGAATACATGCACCGTTGTTCCTTTCCCATCTGAATAATATTTGGCCATTATTCTCATATCCAGAAGCGATAAGGGGAATCCCCAATCCGCGCATTTGGCAGCCGATTTTAGAATGGCCAACTCCTCGTCATGGGTGAAAATTGTTGGACGACCCGGATTATTACCATGGATTCCTTCAAATCGGTTATACAAGGTTCCAAATGGAATACCAAATTGTCTTGTCGCCTCGCGAATGAACAGTGTACCATCAACCACCTTTCCTAGTGCTTCTTCCAACTTGCCTTGGAGTAATTTCGGTAGGATCTAGATCCAAGCAAACGTTTGTGTTTGCGGGCCATTTTCCTGAAGATAAAACAAAATCACTTAAAATATTTATCTAATCATCTTAAGTAATTCAACCGAAGGGGCAACATTGATCAAGTGATCAATGTAACCCCAGACACCGATCAAAGATACCCCTTGAAATAACGACCTCTACCAAAAGTTAGGTTAAGGAAAAATTACTCAACACATTATTTCTATGCATTCTCAAATATATGCCTAATATAGTAGTGAAGCAGAAAAAATATGAAAAATAGAACTTACTGGTGTAGGCACAAAGTTTTGCAAACCTTATGAATCAGTCAAAACAGGCGTCAACATAAAAATGAGCAATTCAGCACAAACACTGACAATACTGCTTCGTCAAGCAGAGTGATGAAAACTAGTATCAAGTGAACCACAATGGAACTGGAACTGTATTGATGGTTGCATAAATAGCGTGGCTAGGAATATTCAAAATTTAAAAGATGTATCGATCAAAGTTTACCCAAAATTCAAAGTATCCCCATTCTACGGTAACTCCTGTTAATATATACTCATAGAACATAGGGCTGTCAATTTTACTTCAGAAAATTCCGCACCAAACGCTAACAGTTTGTCTTCCTATTTTCTTTATTTGTTTTACCAATATTTTTGTGTTGTCCTTTTTGTCCCACAACCTCCGAATTTTCCTACTGGAAACTCCTGCCGTAAAAAATGATGACTCATCAGTATATAATATTTCAGTTGAATGATCGTGATCTTAATTAAGATTTTGAATCAACTGTTGCCAAATTGCAGCCTCTTCCTCTTATGAGTCTATGTTAAAACTTGTACGGGTAGAATTTCATATGGTTTGTAGTTGTTCTTTTTCGAATTTCGTTGGATTTTGGTAAAAGTTTTACATTATTGATCGGCTACATTTTTTGAACTAAATCTTTGCAAAAATCCAATAATATACAAGATATCTATCACATTTGAAAAAATATCCCCTGACTAGTGTATTTTTTATGGCAATTTATCAAAATTCAGTCATAACCACACTACTTTTACATCGACCTTTTTTTTCTATGGACAATAATAACGATGTTATGGAGTGGGTAATTTATAGTGAATAACCTGGTACCTCAGGATCTACAGGTTTATTTGTTCCATCATCGACGAAATGAAAAAAAATATCATAAAGCTTGTTATGTACTCTCATTATTCTGGAATTATTAGCGATAGGTACCATGGCAATAGCAGGAGATACCTGATCGTATTTTTCCGCCTAATATACATATGACATGTATCAAACATAAATAATGGTTGATTAAGCATTTCTGACGCTTTCCGTAGTATTTTGAACTGCTATCATATTGCTTGCCTCCAAGACTATGCGTATGATTTTTCAGTTTCCTTCAAATGATATCAAATATCTCAAACTTTCCTAGTTGGAAGGCTCTATGCTACACTATTTTTCCTCGAGATCTTCTATCATCAATAATTCGCAGATGTGGCTTTCTGTGTGAATACCCTCCCAACTACTTCAACGATATCTCAGAGTACTCGAATTTTTCATGAAAACAGACAACTTAGAATGAATTTTTTCAAGAATTCAATAGATCATTATCTCATAATCTGGGAGAGTTCCATGAAACCAAAAAATAATTTTTATTTTCCCAAGTTAACAGCCAATGTTAATCGTTCTGATGTTATCAGTCAGGTATTATTATTTTATTGCTCTAGAAAGATCGCCTTTTCTGCTTATATTACTCAAAACTTGAGAATTATCTCAAGACTCTTGAGATTTATATTACCGAATACATGCACGATGTTGATTCAAAATGCATCCATGAGATTCATTACTATTATAACCATGTTTCATTGTGAAGGGTGGCTTCGATATTGTGTACATGTAAAACATTTCAGTTAAATATATTCTTCAAAAACCAATAGAGCTAGATTTTTTATTCTCTTAACTTCAAATCTACCTTCGATATGAGATTGCATTCACCCCTTTGGAGAGTACGGAATCTCAATTCTGATTACCAAGAGTTGCATATAAGATATGACTGTTTTTTTAAATATCATGGAAAAAGGATGAGAAGAAATTCAAATTTAATTTTCATTATTCGTTGAGATCTTCTCTCTTTCAATAGCCAATGTCGATATATGGTTCACTCTATGTCGATAGTTATGCTATTATATCGATTATTGTGACATTCAATCAAAACGATGTTCTCAGAAACGAAACAGAGCATGGTTCTGTAGTGCAAAAATCCAATAATATACGGGATATCTATCCCATTTGCAAACAAGTTTTCCTGAAATCTGCATGCTAGTGTATTTTGGATGGCAATTTATCAAAATTCAGTCATAACCAGAAAACTTTTACATCAAACTTTTTTTTCTGTAGGCAATAATAACGATGATGAGGGGTGGATAATTAATAGTGAATAACCTGGTATAGTTATTCTAATCCCAATAGGAACGGCAATAAAAATAAGAGCACTACGAGGAGTGTTCATATGCACTGCCCAGCAAATGGGAAATTCATATTCTATCAGTGTTTTTACTCGCAAAGCGTTCCTGGTACAATCATAAAAAAGTTCTGGCGCGGTCTCTAGTTGCCCAGATTATAAGTAAAGGCGCTATCAAATATATTTGAGGAATAGAAGCTCGGCTAGCTGGATTGGACATCTGCTATCTGAATCCGCATGATTTACGCAGTTCAAAATATTCCTTAATCAGTGCCGTGTGTTGGTGAGGTTAGGAATTATCCATTGAAAATAATTTTATCAAAATGGCTTTCTAGAGACCTCTCGAAACGAATAATAAAATTCAGTTGAGATAACGTGTGTCTACTTTTACATGGGGTAATCAATTGCTTTGATTGTAAAAATAAGTAACTGAAAAAATACCACTGGAAATAATATACCGACGCCTATGTCAAGGCGGCAATTGGAAAGAGAAATCCTTCACGAAACTTTTTATGTCGGTCCAATTGGGATTCGAAATACTATACCTCAGGATCTACAGGTTCTTCTTGTTCTATCATCGACGAAATGGAAAAAAATAATCATCAAGCTTGTTATGTACTTTTCTTATTCTGAAATTATTAGCGATAGGTACCATGGTAATAGCAGTGGATACCTGACCGCATTTTTTCGTCTAATATACATATGGCATGTATCAAACATATATAATGGTTGATCAAGCATTTCTGACGCTTTTCATAGTATTTTGAACTGCTATCATATTGCTTGCCTCCAAAACTATGCGTATGATTTTTCAGTTTCCTTCAAAAGACATCAAATATCTCAAACTCCCCTAGTCGGAAGGCTCCATGCTACACTATTTCTCCTCACAATCTTCCATCATCAATCATTCGCAGATGTGACTTTCTGTGTGAATACCCTCCCAACTTCTTCGACGATATCTCAAAGTACTCGAAGTATTCATGAAAACAGACAACTTGGAACGAGTTCTTCTAAGAATTAATGAGATCGTTATCTCATAATCTTGTAGAGTTCCATGGAACCAAGAAATAATTTTTATTTTCCTAAGATACAGCCAATACAAATCATTCCGATGTTATCAGTCAGGTATTGTTATCCTATTGCTCTAAAGAGGGCGCCTTTTTACACGCTTTATATTAGCTTCACTTGTATGTTTGTTTGTTTGTTTGTTTGTTTGTAACCGACCCACTTCCAGACGTCCGAATGATTTGAAATTTGGCAGGTGTACATAATCCCGGTGGAAATGCATTAAAAAATCGTATGAAGAAAAAACAGAATGGCGGCTCCAATATGGCGTACGAGTTCTGTGATTATGGTCCGATTCGCTTCAAAATTGGTATCCGAGGGTTTTTGAGGTCGGAGATCATGATCCTATCGTCAAACTTGAAAAATTCGAGATGGCTGCTCCAAAATAGTGGACGAGTTTTGTGATTATGCTCCGATTCTATTCAAAATTGGTATGTGGGGGTTTTTGGGGTCGAATATTATGATTCTTTTGTGAAAATTGGAAAATTAAAAGTGGACGGCTTCAAATTAGCGGCCGAGTTTTGTGATTATGGTCTCATTCTATTCAAAATTGGAATGTGGGGGTTTTTGGGGTCGAATATTATAACTCTTTTGTGACAATTTAAAATATAAGTGGGCGGCTTCAAAATGGCGGCCGAGTTTTGTGATTATGGTCTGATTCTATTCAAAATTGGTAAGTGGAGGTTTTTGTTGTCGGAGATTATGATTATCTAATTTGATAAGCTTATTCCATTTTTTTATTTAAAAAAAAATTGTAGAAATAATAGTTAAAAAAAACTAAAAAAACACGCTTTTATAAATAAACCACACTGAAAAGTAGGAAATGAATAATAGTTTGAAAAAACTAAAAAACACGCTTTTATAGAAAACCAGACTAAAAAAATAGGTAATAAGAAAAAAATGTATTTTATTTAAAAAAAAGCGTGGGGTGCATGGTATCAATAATTATATAGTACATTACACACCGAGGCGATACCATGCACCCCACGCTTTTTTTTTATTAAATAATTTTTTTCCTTATTATCTATTTCTTTAGTCTGGTTTTCTATAAAAGCGTGTTTTTTAGTTTTTTTAAACTATTATTCATTTGCTTATATTACTCAAAAATTGAGAATTATCTCAAGTCTGTTGAGATTTATATTACCGAATACATGCACGATGTTGATTCAATATGCATCCATGATATTTTTCTCAAAAACCGATAGAGCTAGATTTTTTATTCTTTTAATTTCAAATCTACCTTTGATATGAGATTACATTTACTCCTATTGAAGTACGGAATCACATTCTGATTACCAAGAGTTAAAAAAAAGGATGAGAGGAAATTCAAATTGAATTTTCATCATTCGTTGGGATCTTTCCTCTTTCCATAGCCAATGTCGATATATGGTTCACTCTATGTCGATAGTTATACTATTATATCGATAATTGTGACATTCAATTGAAACGATGTTCTCAGAAACAAAACAGAGCATGGTTCTGTAGTGCAATACCATAGACAACGTGATCCCTATTCGTACAAAAGAGCAGTAGTTCTTTTTTGTCCATATTTTAATATTTGATATATACGATTCTTCTTTTTTTACACGCTTTATATTAGCTTCACTCGTATGTTTGTTTGTTTGTTTGTTTGTAACCGACTCCTTTGGGCGCGATTTTGACCCAGTTCCAGACATCCGAATGATTTGAAATTTGGCGGGTGTACATAATTCCGGTGACAATACATTAAAAAAAAAATTGTGTGGAGAAAAAACAAAATGGTGGCACCAATATGGCGTACGAGTTTTGTGATTATGGTCCGATTCGCTTCAAAATTGGTATCCGAAGGTTTTTGTGGTCGGAGATTATGATTCTTTTGTCAAAATTGGAAAATTCAAGATGGCGGCTCCAAAATGGTCGACGAGTTTTGTGATTAAGGTCTGATTCTATTCAAAATTGATATGTGGGGGTTTTTGGGGTCGAATATTATGATTCTTTCGTAAAATTGGAAAATTCGAGATGTCGGCTCCAAAATGGCGGCCGAGTTTTGTGATTATGGTCTGATTCTATTCAAAATTGGTATGTGGGTTTTTGGGGTCAATATTAGATTCTTGTAAAATTAAGAATTCAAGATGGCGGCCGAGTTTTGTGATTATGGTCTATTCTATCAAAATTGGTATGTGGGGGTTTTTGGTCGAATATTATGATTCTTTTGTGAAAATTGAAAAACTCACGTTGGCGGCTTTAAAATGGCGGCCGATATTTGTGATTATGGTCTGATCCTATTCAAAATTGGTATGTGGAGGTTTTTGGCGTCGAATATTATGATTCTTTTGTGAAAATTGAAAAACTCACGTTGGCGGCTTTAAAATGGCGGCCGATATTTGTGATTATGGTCTGATCCTATTCAAAATTGGTATGTGGAGGTTTTTGGGGTCGGAGATGATGATTACCTGATTTGATAAGATTATTCCATTTTTTAATTTGCAAAAAAATTATAAAAATAATAGTTTGAAAAAAACTTAAAAAACACGCTTTTATGAATAAACCACACTAAAAAGAAGGAAATAAATAATAGTTAAAAAAACTAAAAAACACGCTTTTATAGAAAACCAGACTAAAATAATTAAAAAAAAAAATATTTTATTTAAAAAAAAGCGTGGGATGCATGGTATCAATGATTATATAGTACATTACACACCGAGGCGATACCACGCACCCCACGCTTTTTTTTAAATAAAATACATTTTTTTTTTTTTCAATTTTTTTTGTCTGGTTTTTTTGTTTTTTTAAACTATTATTTATACAAGCTATTATTTAGTTTCCCTTGTTCGTTCGTTCGTTAGTTCGTACCGTCAAATCTTGCAAGTGAATTTTGATCGACTTCTAGTCGTCCGATTAATTTGAAATTTAGCAAATGTTCATAATTCCGGTGACAATGCATTATGGAATTTTTGTTGGAGAAAAAACCAAACTGGCGGCTGCATGATGGCAAACGAGATTTGTAATTAGGGTTCCGATTTGATTCAAAATTGGTCTATGGAGATTTTTGAGATCGGAGATCATGATTTTTTTGTCAAAATTCATTAGTTTAAGATGGCGGCCCCAAGATGGCAGATGAGTTTCGTGATTATGATCCGATTCGATTCAAAATTGGTGTGCGGGGGTTTTCGGTTCGGAGATTATGAATTTCTTGTCAACTTCATAAATTGAAATGGCGGCCTCAAGATGGCGGACGAGTTTTGTGATTAGGGCCGATTTCATTCAAGATTGGTATGCGGCGGTTTTCGCAATCGGAGATCTGGAATTTCTCAATTCAAGATTGCTGCTCCTAGATGGGGACGAGTTTTCTGATTATGCTCATATTTCATTCAAAATTGGTTTGTGCGAGTTTTCAGGTTCAGAGATCATGAATTTTTTGTCAAAATCTATCAGTTCAAGATGGCGACTTCACGATGGCTGACGAGTTTTGTGATTATGGTCAGATTCTATTCAAAATTGGTGTGTGGGAGTTTTTGGGGTCGGAGATCATGATTTCTTCCAGTTCAGAACTTACAGGGAAGAGAGCTTGTAATAACGATGCTCTATTAAAAATGAACAGATTTAGGCGATCTAACTAAAAAGCAAAAAATAAAGTAACTAATAAAAAACCTTTCCTAAAGACGAGCTTTCATTTGAAGCGTATACTAAAACGTATGAAATGAGTTCAAGTCATCGATGACAATGATTTAGTTATTTTTTGTGGAATTATTTGGTTTCAAAAAGCTTGTCGCGTGAATTGAAATGAAATTAATATTTCGACAAGTAACAACTTACCAACCAATCATTGTCCAATGGCATTAATTGGTACCTACTTTTATGAACACTTCGCGCGACCAAGTTCATGAAAACAAATAATTCAACAAAAAATAATTAAAGCATTGTCAGCGATGACTCAAACTCATTTCATACGTTTAAGTACACAGCTTAGATAAAATCTTGTCTTCAAAAAGGTTTTTTATTAGTTATTTCACAAGCTTTCATTTAACTTGCTTCGTTCATGTCATTTTTTCCGGTTCAAAATATGCAATTTTTTGGGGGAAAAAACAAACTGGCGGCTCCAAGATGGCGGACGAGTTTTGTTGATATGGTACGATTCGTTTCAAAATTGGTATGTGGAGGTTCTCGGGAACGGAGATTATGAATTTTTTGTCTAAATTCGGAAATTCGGGATGGCGGACAAGTTTTGTGATTATGGTCCGATTTGATTCAAAATTGGTATGTGGGGATTTTCGGGGTCGAAAATCATGATTTTTTTGGCAAAATTCATGAATTCGAAATGGCAGCTCCAAAATGGCAGAGGAGTTTTGTGATTATGGTCCAATTCTATTCAAAATTTGTATCTGGGGGTTTTCGGAGTCGGAGATTATGAATTTTTTGTCATACTTCATGAAATTAAAATGCGGCTCATGGAATTTTTGTTGGAGAAAAAAAAATGTTGCTTCAAGATGGCGGACAAGATTCAGGTTTATGGTCCGATTCGATTCAAAATTGGTATGTGGGGGTTGTCAAGGTCGAATATTATGAAACTCACATATTCAAGATGACGGACGAGTTCTGTAATTATGGCCCTATTCGATTCAAAATTGGAATGTCGCGGTATTTGGATTCGGAGATTATGAATTCAGTCGAAGATTACTGATTTTTAGTTGAAATTCATAAATTGCAGATGGATACTCCAAGATGGCGAATGAGTTCAGATTTAGATGGTCTCCTCATTGAAGGACTACATGACGAAACAAAGGCCTCATAATAACGATGCTTTGACAAAACTGTATAGATCAAGGCGTACTCAAGTACTCAAAAGCACAGAAAAAAATAATTCATAAAATCCTTTTTGAAGACAAGCTTTCATTCAAATGCACCAAAAAGTTAGAAATAATTGCTTTGGATGTGTGACGTAGGTTATTCTGTGAGTTATGAATTCAAAAACAACGAGCTTAAAACTTTTCGCTACAAGCTTTTGAATCTTTAACTCACCGAATAACCTATTCCACACATCCAAAGCAATTTTTTTTTCAGTGCATTTGAATGGAAGCTTGCCTTCAGAAAGTTCTCTATTGACCATTTTATCTGTTGGATTCTCAAAGATATCGAATATATCTCTGCATGAAGTTTTCATTTCTGCTCGAAAGAACATCCATTCATAAATCATTTCATTTTGTTCAAGATGAAAAAACGGCATGCTCTTTTCTTTATTGTTCAACTGCTGTAGCAAAATGCAATATCTATTTCGAATGAAATATTTATTTCTCCAAAGCTTCGATGATATTCACAATTCACTCAACTTTTGTTTAGATTGAACGGTCAAAAGGGATGGAAGTCCAGAAATATTGTTTGTCTCAATGGTTTCGGAGAGGAATTTCTCATTGCCTGCTTCCATTGGTATAACCGCCTCAAAAGGGCGCTCACCGAAAAATTATACAATATTTTACAAAAAAATATTTTTGTTCACGGGCAGATATGAGAAAAGTTCAATTATCGTCTTGAAGCACATGATGAGATATGTAAAATTTTACCTTGAGAGAATAAAAGGGTTACAGAAAACACATGTTAATAATAAGGATTTGAAGAGGGTAGGAGAAATGTTTTTTCCAATTAAGTATTGTATTCAATGGATTCATCTTTGGTTAGGAAAAATCATTGTTAAAAGTATATCGTAGATAGGACTGTATCAAAAATGTCTGGGCTATTATTCTTGGAGAGCCGCAGTAGTTTCGAGAGATTTTATGGGTGAAGCGAGTACTGTTTCCACAGTTGTTAAGCAGATGTTAGATAATACAGTAGGGGGATTCATGGATTGATCGGAGAAACCAGTTCGGTTTGAAATCTCAGACGATTTACACCTCCCCCATGGCATTCCCTCCTCTTAGTTATATATATATGCCTTGCCAGCCTGATTTCAAATAACTTGAAATTTCTTATATTTCAAATGAGTATTAGTCCAATTCATAATGAGTTCAATTGGTTAAAATTCATTACTATTCAAATGCTAGAATTTCTCATATGGATATCCTTTCTTATTAGTTATATGAGGGACCAAATCACAAATTATTCATTCACTGTTCAAATTAAATTCAAACTATTTCAATGCTCACTATGTTTGGAACTCTATCCAGTATGGAAGTTACTGTTCTCAAAAGAATCAATAAGTCTCCCAGAAACTGAGAACCTAAAAAGTAGAATCAGTGCCAGTGCCAAGTATTCAGATGTCTTCCAGTCACGACAGTCTAGAGACTTCAAAGACAGATTCTTTGGCAGGGAAATTATTTTGGTAATTCTTCATCAAATCTCATATCGCATTTTCAAATCCACATCTATAACATTCTTTCAAAGGGAATTTGGTACCGCAATCCGCTGGGCGATAAAAATGTCTGAATATTATATGAAGTATATTAACTTTTCTAAGTAAATATATAAAAAGACCATCGGTACAGTAACCTACCATTTGTCACACTACTCTGGCAATTGAAAAAATAATTTTATTGATTTATTGCCGTGTGCCCGATGATATTCCTTCCCAATCTGTTACACCTCTCAATCCATTCGACTTTTCTCAAATGCGCATAGCTTGAGCCGGTGGCTCCAGAAGAAAGAAGCATTACAAAAATATATATAAAATTATACAACTGGAACTATTGAATAATATAACTAATAGTATAGAATTATTTAAAAATATTGTCAGGAAAAATTATAAATAGGTGTAAATATTTTCAACCCCCTTAGGGGATTCATTTTCAAAGTTCCGTTCTTGGTGCCCTTCAACGTTATATAAAGGGACTGTGCAAAATTTCATGCTTCTAGACCCACCGATTTGAGCTTTGCATTATCTCTCAGTCAGTTTTGGAGTTTCTTTGAGTAGAAACAAAAAATCATAGGTATGCTTTCTAGGAAAAACTATTCGAAAAAAATATGTTTTTCGAGTTCATTAAGGCCAAAGGCGGGCGTTCCACTGTAATCACCAACTCCAAGAAGTTGAATACTTCGAAAAATTGACTGATTGAAAAATAAAATGTTTAGCTCCATAATCTTTGATATGAAATGTGAAGTCTTACTGCTGAAGTGTTTAAATGGAAATAATTCTTCAATGCCAATAGACGTATCTCAGCGTATACACTCACCTCAGGATCTGTTCCATTTATAGTCTTGAATAAATTCCAACCTTTCTGGATCACATCCTTTTCATCTAGAAATCAAAAGGTACGGAATTAAGTTCAATATTAATGTGTTTCAGTTTTTCAAAAAATCATGAAATTGAAATATGTTTGCATCAATAAACTGGAGTTTCATTGCATCGTTCACCTAGGACACTCATTATTTACTATTTTGGAGTCAACTTTAATTTTTCACATAGAAGAGAGCATACTGTAACCCTTTATATACCCGTAACATATAGAAATTATTTAGTATTCTTATAGTATCGGTCCATGTTCATTTTCAAAATAAATTCTGCATCAGAAATGTTCAGTACGAATGTTTTAATATCTCATTTCAGCCAATAGTGACCCAACAAAAATTTCAAAACGACTGCAAATCTGAATTCAGGAATTTGAGAGTATGAAATATGCATTGAGGTAGTTTGGCTGCTACAAACAGTGTCAAAAATTAGGCTCGATTGTAGCGCGACGCGATACATGTGCAAACGCTAAATAAGAGGGTTCTTTTTTAAGGGAACTGTACACCCAGAATCGCAACTAGCGTGCGTGATACAGCAAATAAGCCATGACTGGACTGTTGGCAACGCCGCAATCCAACGATCGCTCGCATTTAATAGTTCAAGATACTCTTATGAACGTGCAGTCAGCTATGGATTTATTTCGCGCAAAATATGGTAGGTTTGCTATAAAGCAAAAGTTGAAAGAAGGAAAAATAAATTGTCTGAACTGTGTGAGGCTCGAAATACGGACAAAAAATAGTCTAATGAAAATGATGTGCCTAAAGGAAATCGCATTGTTAATGTCAAAGAATTTGGGAAAATTTTGAAGTGTGGGAACTGTCACCAAGTTTTGAGTTTGGAGAATGTGCTGAAAGAAAAACATTCAGGAGTTGCATCAATTTTAGGTACGTATCCGCTGTGATAAGTGCGAAATCCACGAAGCGATTGTGTGATGTACAAATTTTGCGAAAATTAGTTCGTTTTATTGGTAAAGAGTCAGAATTATTGACATGCATAAAATCATATAGAGAATGTATTTCAGAGCGACTTGAGAACGAAAGAATATCTTGTAATTCACCCAATTTAAGTGCCTTAAAAAATGTTATATCACGGGATTTATGGGAAAAAGTTGCACAACATAATATTACATACGATTATCTGAAACAAATGTATCACGATGAAGGAGAAGTATCACCTCACTGAAAAATTGGGGAATGGAAAACCTAGAGTTACTTAAGAATAGGAAAGCACTACTATTCCGAAAAAAAAATTTATTGCGAATAGCTAATCTTTCACGGAATGTTTCGTTCACGAAACTCGTTTGCAAAAGGCAGCGGTACTCGAACGATCTTTGAATGTTTCCAAGGGTGTTATTCCTGCAGGGGGGATTAAGAAAATAGCAAGTGCGGGGATAGACAATACAAAAATACAAAAAGTATATGCAGAAAGTGGAAGAGACGATATAGTACAATTATTGTCAACCAACCAATCAGACAAAAAACCTCGTGTCACGAAAGACAAGAAAATCTTGGAAAAGATTCTTATATTCTTAGAAACCAACCAAAGCTTAGCAATCGTCTAGTGACAAAAGAAAAATGTTGTTTGAAGAAACATGTTATTATTAATATATATATATATATATATATATATATATATATATATATATATATATATATATATATATATATATATATATATATATATATATATATATATATATATATATTACATTGTTACGTTATGTTTTATGAAACAGAAAAAGATCATTTGAAAAAATATATGTTTGTTATTTCGAAGCTAACCTTGAATTGATGTATGCTCGAATCACTAACATTGTTAATATTAAAATATATATCAACAAAAAGTATGCTTCGAAGTGTTTCGCCAATTTTTACAAGTACGAGACCTACGAGACCGATATGTGAGCTGTTCAAACTGAGCGCCTGGCCGTGCGTACACTGGACCCCGTCTCTCCATTCCATTCCCCACCATTCGCTCGTTCGCTTGCAAAATATATCGTATGCAGCCTAACTAAACCTTAGTACTTCTCGAGATTATATCTGTCAAACTAGATGGTCAATCACTTTGTTTTTTTTTCACAATATCTGTGATATCCTGCTCTAGCTCCTCCTCGTTTTCCATAAACTTCTTAATTTCAGTACTCACGGTAGAATCAATAATGTGCTGTTTGCCTATGCCTATGCATGTTACGTGTTAATTGAGTCAACTTCAATTATATATATCTCGGGTTCGGGATGGTGAAACTTGTTGAAATTGTTTAGAGGTGTTGTTCACATGTTAAACAATACGTATGCCAAATTTCAATAATTTCCTAATTCAACTGTTTCGTAGCGGTACTACCTTGAGCAATTTTTCATCGTGCCACAGCGCTGAAAAAATAAATCGAAAAATCTCCGAATTTTCATATTTGCAGCTACAACTCCAGAAGTATCGGAGATATGAGAAAATAAAAGTTGTAGCTCGTTATTTTTTCTACAAAAAATTATTCCATAAATTTTGCGATGAATCATGTCGATAGGGAGATGAACGCGATTTTCTACTTGTAGTCTAACGCCCGGTTGAAATAACTTTCCTCAGCGTAAAAAAACAACTGATTTTGGGCACATATTGTAGTTATGAACATGATGTTCTCAAACACTCATTATTCCCAAAAATTCGTTAGGATCGTAAGACATTCATTGTCGATTCACCAAATGACTATTAACGATTTGTTTTTGCAATGTTCTTCGTTAGGTACAGGGTGAGTTCTTTTTTTTTCATGGCAACCCCCCATTTTTGTTACATTTTTGGAATCGCCACTAAATTGTCGTTATAACGTACCACGGTTTCTCAAAATCATATGCAATAGTTTTTGTGTCAAAATTGCGTCGGTCCTGCATAAATTCAAAACTTCAGAACCATTCAAGATTCGTCCAACAATTTTTTTCCAGTCAATTCCCCAGGCTTTAGCGCATCTTTTGAGGTGAAGGTGAATCAAGAGTTGATGTTCTATCGCCTACAAAATAGCGTTATGACCCACAGAAAAGTTCATTACTTCAGGGCCAACTCTTCTCCAGTCGATTCCTCAAGCTTTAGCGCATGTATTGAAATAATGATAAGCTCATATTTCATTGCCTACTACGATTTTTTTTTAATGACAAATTACAAATGGCAATAACTCTACTTAATCAAATGCAACACCCTTTATTTCGTTGAATCATTGCATGGCATTTTTGACAGCTTTTAGCCAAAATAGGGATTGTGTGGTCTACTTCATAAAGTTTGCTAGATTTGTTGGAAAATAAAAAATGTTGATAATCCTTCGAAAAAAAAACAGCCATCGAGTGGGCTGCTGTCGTGGAATTTGATGAATTTATACAATTATGAAAAAATATGTTTCAACAAAATGAAATTGTGATAGAAACAGGGGTACATCACAAACTAAACAATTCTGGTAATATTAACCAGAACACGAGAAGATGATTAGCAGGAAACAATGTGAGAATTTTGGGACGAAGCTACTCATGAATGCTCACATAGGTCACGATCATATTCCATACAAGCTGCTCGTGTTCTAGTCAATGAGCTCCGAATCTAGCAAGCATTTCTCTATCAGTTGAACGGAGGGCTTCCGTGATCCTGTTTCTCATATCATCTGCTATTGTTGGGTGATATCTGTATACCATTTCCTTCATGTACCCCCGAAAATTGAAATCTATAGTAGGAAGGTCAAAGGATCACGTGGGCGACGAAATAGTACTTTCTCTGCCTATTCAACGATTGGGGTAAGATTAATATAGAAATTATCGCACTATCCAAATTGATATAGAAATTATCGCACTATCCTATGGTTATGCACTGCAGCACCACATGGTCCTTCTGGTGTTTCAATGCAGTTCTCTCAACATTCTTGAAAGATGTTCGTGATGTTAACACCAAGCGCCTTTCACCATTCAGCACAGTAAAAAAGTTGGTTCGAATAATGTGATTTCCAATAATTCTCCCCCGAACATCGAGCGACCATCGCTTTTGGTGATCACCAGTCCTCAACCAGTGATAATTTTCGACTGCATGATAATGCATATCACTGTATGTTAGCTAACACGTTGTTCTCAAACGTGGCTTCATCATAAAACAGAATTTTGTTCAAAGTATCATAATATTTGTCTTTGTTTAAAGTGTCATAATCTTTTTCAATCATGCTATTTGCGAAATCATAACCATACAACTCCTGATGTAGTTTCAGATGACAAGGGTGGAACTTATGTTTCGATATTATTCTGTTCACACTACTTCGTGGAATATTCATTTTCGATGCCATTCCCCTAGGGCTTTGAGTGACGATTTTTCTGTAGCATCAATGAAACTTGAAACTCATTTTTCCCATTGATCCGACTATCAACAATTTCCCTGTTGGTATAAGACACACTATAGGTGAGTTCGGAGAGGAATTTCCTATTGTTTGCTTCCGGTGGTATAACCGTCTCGAAAGGGCGCTCATCGAAAATCATTGTAATACATTCAAGTAGGATGCAATATTTCACAAAACGTTGTTTTCCTGAAATCGTTGATGAATACCCATTTTCTCAGAGCAACTTCGGACCCCAAAATACGCTAATCTAGTATCTTAGTCTGTTGCTAAGCAACGAACTTTTCCGGACCGAAATCGTTCTGGACGTTTTTTTGCCGGCCTAGGCCGACAAAATCGGTTTCTACCGGTTTTTCATATACATTTTAGACAGTGAATAAAAACACGCAAACAACCAACTCACATTCAGAACATTTTTATTGTATATATTATTACACACATGGAACGTTTATTATAATCATTTTTGCATACTTATAGTTATGTTGCAGTTTGTACAATTATCAAACACAGGCTGAATTTTCTCTCTCCCCCTCTCTCTCCCTCTTTCTCTCTCTCTCTTTCTCTCTCTCTCTCTTTCTCTCTCTCTCTTTCTCTCTCTCTCTTTCTCTCTCTCTCTTTCTCTCTCTCTCTTTCTCTCTCTCTCTCTCTATCTGGGAGTCAGCTGCATTTCACCAGCACTCCCTGTTACGTTATTTCTTACGTAACAGGCTTTGTCCTTGGGCCCCCTGGGTTGTTACACAGCAGGAATGCTCGAATATTCTCTTTCACTATCTTTAAATAATTTTGTAATGCACGTCAAACGGCTTATATAATGCCGTTTTCTATGGCGGAACTTCATGAACAATTATTTATTGTTGGGAATGCGCGTGTTTTGAGGTGGACATCACTTCCATTCATTCACATTAACCTGACCTCCTGACCATATGGTCGACATACGCCTCCCAAGCTGGCCGGAAGTCGAATCCCACTGAACTCTACTTTAAAAGTAATTCTGTTTGTAATACTGTTCTCCCTCTAAATGTATCTGTTATGTTACCTGACTAGTCAGCTACGTTATTGCTATTTTCTTCTTCGTCAATAATACTAATAGTATTAGCAGATTTATCTTTGTCACTTCCCCCTCTAAATATTTTATCGGCTATGTCTACTTCATTTGAAGAAGATTCCTCTATATATTTTTCGGCAACGGTTGAGGATTTCCATCCCCCATGCTTCTTTGAAGCTATTAAATCCGCCCCAGCATGAACCAAAATTGTCCAGATGACCGACGGAAACAAGTATGTGTATTCAATTAAAAAAAAATCAACAATTTGAGGCATTTTTCCAAATTGATGTATTCCCACTGCTTGTCTGCAACTTTCACCATTTGAATATTTAAAGGAAAAGCGGCAACTTTCCAAATTCGCTGGACGACATGCAACATATTTTTATACAATGGCATATGAGTTTCGTTTATCACAAATGATTTTGGTTTGTTCATTCCATTATCGGGTATTTTGATAAATAGCTTAGATCCAAAATCTTCTATGTCTTTCAAATTCAATCGATATAGTTCATCACGGCGACATGCACCGGCAACACCAAATATTAAGGCAACCCAAAAAGTAAACACAACATAAATATCTAGGTAATTTCAAAATTCTTACATTTTAAACGTACCTTATTCATTGAGTATATATAATCTGGTGCTTGAGTGATAAACGTTTCAACTTGTTCTTCTGACAAAGCTTTTGACTCCTTTGGTTCATAGTTGTCACTTTGTCGTTTCAGGAAAGCACCTAGTTCCGAATATTTTTCAATATCAATATCTTCTTTTGTACTAAGTGTAGCTCTCAGCATGGAGTAATTTGACTATAACGTAGATACCTTCAACTTTGAAGATAAATCGAAAAAGTATGCAATCATGACATTTCCAGATCGGGAGGTCGTCTTTTTCTCTCGGCAATAATCCATGAAACGTTTGTAAGCGCATTCATATTTTGCCTTGGATTTATTTGGTAACACATTCAAGATGACATTTCCATCAACATTTACTAACTTTGTTGGTGTTTTGCACACCTGGACATCATCGTCACTGTCCATTTCAATTATTGTTTAACGATAAGTAGGTATTAAATCGAAATAAGTAGTGAATTTCTGACCTTTGTCACAACAATAAACAAATAGTGATTGTCAAGGAAACGATTTCATAGGCAATAGATGGTAATAATTTTTTTTTATGTATTTATGAAAATTCCTTAATTTGTAATAATGTAATGTAAATATTCAGGGGTTCAAGTTGAATGACCGTCTTGGAATGCCATTCCATATAAGCACATGATGAGTTATGAAAGATTTTCTTGAGAGAATAATTAAGTTACAGAAAATATATGTTAATAATAAGGATTAGAAGAGGGTAGGAGAAACATTTTTTCCGATGTGTTTTTGATCTCCTACGTTTGTAAGTAGTTCAATATTGTATTTAATGGATTCATCTGTGCCTAGGAAAAAAAATTACAAAAATTTTCGATCGCATAACAATGCATATTTCTGTATGTTGGCTGACGCGTTGTTCTTGAACGCAACTTCATCAGAAAACAGAATTTTGTTCAAAGTATCATTATCTTTGTCAATCATGCCATTCATTCGACAAAACACAACTCTATTTGCAAAATCATTACCATACAACATTTGTTGTAGCTTCAGATGAGAAGAGTGGAACTTATGTTTCGAAATTATTCTGTTCACACTACTTTGTGAAATATTCATTTTCGATGCTATATCTCTAGTGCTTGAGTAAGGATTTTTCTGTAGCATCAATAAAATTCGAAACTAATTTTTCTCATTGATCAACAGGAGAATTCAAACCGATCTTTCAATACAGTCAGAGCTGTCCCAAAGCACTGTGCTTAGTGCTCGTGAAAGCACTCAAAGCACTTTTGGGCTCGTGAGCACTGTGCTCCCGAGCACTTCTCGGGATAACTGAGCACTAAGCCTTTCCTTACCTATGAATCTATAGTTGTTTTCGAAACATGGAAGTGCGGCCAGCGGCACCTTCAAGAAGTACTGAGCGCGTCTGAGTCCCTATATTATGCATATTCGATAGATTACAGTGTTGATAAAAGCATTGTTTCAAATGTTTTGCGAAGTGAGTTTAGTGCTTCACCATTCCCTGAATGCAGCAACTCAATTAATAGACTTCCTACATTCGATAATATTCTATAAAGAAATCATAAAAATAGTCATAGGTAAAAAATCAAGTACAGACTTGCATACAATTGGTTCAACATTGTAGGTCGACAGTTTCTTTTCCTACAGAGAGTCGAGAGATTATATCGGCCGATATGAATGAACACCAAAGTATCCTGTCCACATCTGAAGTTGTTCAGTTGGATGAGAAATTGTGTCCGATGACATTCTGGTAGCTGCTTGTGTTTGTGCTGCATTTTTCCATTTTCTTGTTACGATCCCTCTACTCTTTAAGACAAGTCTCTTTGTCTTGAACTTCCTATAAGATTCAACGTTCTTTCAGTTGTCCACATTATGCAACGTATTTTGTTGATTTTGAAGTAATTAGGCTAATGGCACACACACTGATTTTGGACGGCCGATTTTATACCGGTTGTCCAAATTCCAGTAGTGAACCACATGTGGGAACGAGACCTGGCACACACGCTGATCGCTGATCGGTGCCGTTAAAATGCCGGTGAGCAGCCGTCCAGTATCGAAACGACCACTTTCGCCTTCCCCTACCTAACAACCAATTTTTCTCGAAGATTCCCGAACCATTGTCTAACTGTGGCTATTAATAGAAATTCCATAGGCGTACCAAATTATTTGGTATAGGCGATTCATGAGACGTAGAGAACGTACACTCCTATAACTTTCCTAACACTCCTATTTTTTTTTCCGCTACTGAATAGTACTTAACACTACACATTTTGGCAAGGTAGCGAGTAGACTATTGCAAAGTTGAATGAATAACTGCACCACCTATTCATTAATCAAACAAACCCAACCTTCCAAACGCTGCATGGTGAAGATTCGTCGTAGCACAACAAATCGTGTCCACTCGTGTTTTCCCCCTCTCTACCTACCAAACGGTCGTTTCAATACTGGACGAGCTCTACCGGGAAGTAGTCGCGTACGTTGCTAAATACACGCTTACACATGCACCGATTGTTAACCGACCATTCCAGTCGACTGCTCGGTGAAATTGTAGGTACTACGTTTTAAACTAGTTTTGGTGGTGCGTGCTAATTACGATTGCAATGGGTGATTTGATTGATAATGATGTCCTTATTTCATTAGTGGAGGCAAGACCTGTTTTGTGGGATAAAACTTCAGATACATTTGGAGACAGGAAAAAATGCATTTGGTAAGTACTTTCCTGTATGTCATGTTTTATTCGTCCTTATCTCTTGTATATTGGATGTAAACTCACTTTATTTCCACATGGTTCGATTGGCCTTCTAATTCTAAGTTTAGATAACCTAAGGTTATGTCAACTAATTTTTTCAGGAAAAAATTACCGCCGTAGTAGTTTACGAAAAAATTCGTATCTGCAAACCGTTGAAAATTAGGAAAGCAAATTGTTTGAGCAGTTAGCTGGAAGTCCAGGCTGACTCCATCTATAGTCCTATTTTGTACCGTAGGGAGTGAGAAAATTTCAAATGTTGCATTCAAAAATGGTCAAAAATTTTCTTTTTTTAAGTGGCATTATTTTTTTACATCGATTGAAAAAAAAAGTTAGGGCAAGTTACTTAAGCATTCCATATACCTAACTTCAACCTCTATCGGAATATTAAATGAAAATCTAGAAATACCTTATCCTGTCAAGAGATTCCAAGTATGCCATGGAAACAGAGGACAAATTTCTTGGAGTGCAGATTGATACCTCATTGAAGTTCGATACCCACATCTTAAATCTTAGCAAAAAGCTGGCCTCGGGGTGCTACGTAATGCCAATAATTTCCAACAATTTGGGATAAACTGCTACCAGGTCAGCATATTATGCTGGAGCCTGTAACAAAACTCTTTTTGACCGACGAAACCAAAAAGGAGGAGGTTCTCTAGTCGACGCGTATATATTTTTTTTTTATGTATGATCGCGCATAACTTCTTACTGAGGCGTCCGATTCCGATAGTTCTATTTTCAATGGATAGGGTGAACTTTGAAATTGGTCCCATTTGAATTTGAGAGATGAAATTCACCCCTAAGGGCAGCAAAATGAAGGATATTGATCACTCACCCTCTGAATTCTGGTCCGTTAACCGATTCTATCAGGCATAACTTTGTAAGGCTTAGGAATACGCTTGGCTTCCTTTCTTAAACTTCCAACTCATTTGTCATGTTTCAGTAGTGTTTCTCAATTAGTTTATATGATCTAACCCGATTCATTCTCAAACGTACCCAACCATCTATTTTTGGAAGGAGAGCAGAAGTGTATTTCAAAAACCAATTCTGAATTACCTGAACCAATGAAAAAGTTCCAGAAAGCTTGGGATCGCCCACTGAGCTATGTCCGCAAAAAAAAAGGCTCGGATCAAAGCAGTTACTTCCCTCCATTCAGGAGCTTGGCTGAATGCTTTACCTGCCGCTTCACTTGGGTCTCTTTTAGATAATGAATCTTTCAGAATTTCCATAGGACTACAACTAGGTTTTTCTATTTGTGTCCCTCACACGTGCAAATGTGGTGCTCTTGTAGATGAGAAAGGAACCCATGGTTTGAGCTGTAAATTCTGCGCAGGTCATCAATCCCGTCATCACGCAGTCAATGATTTACTGAAACGTGCATTAACAACAGCCAATATCCCTTCGATCTTAGAGCCTACAGGTGTCAGCAGAGACGATGGTAACCGCCCCGACGGCATGACACTTATTCCATGGAAGTTCGGAAAACCAGCTGTTGAGACTTTTGGAGTATTCGGTCCCAATGCTTTCGAATTCTTTGGAGACATAGGGAGACGAATAACAGAAGTGACCAATGATAGGAGAGCAACATCATTTTTGATCCAAAGAATCAGCATTGCGATCCAGAGGGGTAATGCCGCTTCTGTTTTGGGAACTATTCCTCCATCACGTCAACTGAATGAATCATTTTCAAATCCTCAAAGGGCGATTTTTCCTATGGAGAGTTCATATAAATCCCTTGGTTCAGTTCTTGATGATGACTTGTCAAAATCAACACGACCTTCCATATCTCCATGTAATTCTTCATCGAACAGCGTCACCTCCCTTCCACACAGATCCAGTGCCAGTAAAAATCATCGTATCAGAGAGCACAGCTCTATGAGTTATAACACCATCAACTCCCTAGTATACGGAAATGCCAAAATTCCTGGTTTGAATAGTCTGAAACACATTGGAAATACCTGTTTCATGAACAGCATTATACAATGTTCATCGAACACGAAATGGTTGCTCGAGTATTTGCGAAAAGACGAGTATATGAGGGATATCAACACAAGCATGTCAAATATGAAGGGTGCTTTGATAAAACAATTCGCGTTAGTGATAAAAGATCTTTGGTCGGAAGAATCGTCTGATAAGATGGTGAATACTGTTACCTTAAAAAGCCAGATAAAAAAATTTGCACCTCGTTTCATGGAGTACGCTCAACAGGACGCTCAAGAATTTCTCAGATATTCACCAAAAGGTCTTCATGAAGATCTGAACAGAGTGACAGGAAAGCCCAAACGTACCTTGGAAGAAATCGATGAAATATTGAGTGACCATGAAAAGGCACAGGAGTCTTGGTCAAGATATCTTAGAATGGATAACTCGAAAATTGTTGATAATTTTGTTGGTCAACTAAAATCATCGTTGAATTGTATTTCATGCGGCTATTGTTCTGTCTCTTTTGATCCCTTCTGGGACCTCTCACTTCATGTTCCACAGAATACTGGCCAGCTCAGTGTTTCACAATGTTTAGACTCGTTTACCAGGGAAGAAATTTTGGACGACGAAGAAAAACCAACTTGTTGTAATTGTGAGGAAATGATAAAATGCACAAAGTCATTATCTAGACATAAGTTCCCCAAAATATTAGTAATTCACTTGAAACGATTTTCGCCAATGAGGAGATTTATGGGAAAACTAAATGCCACCATTGACTTTCCTCTCGAAGGTTTAGATATGAGAAATTATGCAGCAGATAACGTAACACCGTGTCCTTACAACTTATATGCTGTGTCCAACCATAGTGGAACAATCTATAGCGGACACGACACGGCTTACTGTAGGCACCCTTATCCAGGCACATGGTACAAGTATAATGACTCCAGAGTATCACCGATATCCCCAAAATCCCTTATAAGTGGAGAAGCATTCGTCCTCTTCTATGAGCAAGAGGACACCCAATCACACCTCTAGTTTTTCAGTTTTCCATTTTCATCCATTTCTTAAAATATATTTTTATATCTTCAAAGTAATATATTGAACAGTAATAAAGTAAAAGAAAGAACAAATTATTCAATTCAATATATATATATATTTATTTATATATATATATATATATATATATATATATATATATATATATATATATATATATATATATGAATACATATCAACCATATCAAAATGGTGAACCATGATCTTTTTTCTCATCTCATTTCACTACTTTCCTGAAAAATCCACTTAGTATTGAAAATTATTGAAACCTGAGAGCAACAAAATAACTATATGTAAGAAAATGTTCATTAGTATGTTTACTATATCCATGTGTATTTTGGTTATAGAATTTGGCTAAATATGAAAATTAAAATAATCCATGGTGCGGCCTATCAGAAAGGTAGATTTCAGAATGTATTTATTGATTTTAAATTGCCATCAACGAATATAACTTTGAAATCGAGAAATGTTGAAATACAATGATGTTCTGTTTGTCGGCGGAAGAAAAACTTCCTTAGAGAGTATTTGATTGACACGAGCGAATAAACTCCAAATGAAGGGAGCATACAGGGTAAACAAAAATTATTAATCCTCACGCATTTTAATTAACATCGATGTTTTTTGGGAATACATTTTAGACAAAAACTTCTTGAATATTGAATTGAGGTTATGAATCTCTATTGAAAGACCTATAGTTTTCCGATATTGGTAGGAATATCACAGATTGAGTTTTTTTTTCAATCCTTCAACAGCCGCCATTTTGAAACTACTTGACTGTTTGACCCTTCTTTAAACTCTTTATGGAAAAATGTAGCCTCCACTTCCTTGACAAATTTTGTTATATTCCATATGTATATATATATATATATATATATATATATATATATATATATATATATATATATATATATATATATATATATTATATATATATATATATATATATATATATATATTTATATATAAGATTTTTCGAATGATGGTATTTTTGGTTTCTGGGGACCATGATCGCCAAACATATATCAAAATTCTTTGAAAGTCTTTTTGTGATGATGGGAACAATAGCTAGTATTTCTATTGAATTCCACCTGGAATTTTCAGAATCTAAGAAATATCTTATTTATCAACTGAATAATAATACACCGCTTTTCGTCATTAGTATAAAATGCTAAATTTATAAGCAATACTTTTGTTCATACTGTATCGCTCATAAATTGTTTCAAGATACCTACTGAAAAAACTTGTCCGTCATCTAGTGTTTTTCATAAATCTGTACTGATTTATAATTTACTCTGTTTTGGAAAACATTCTTCTTTGCCTCATTCATCTATCAAGACTGGAATAGAAAATCAAATAACCATCTGAATAAAAATACAAATTTTCAATGTCAGATTTATTTTTTTGAGTTGGGGTCCTTTCAGAATTTCTATCAGATGGAGTTCAATGTCCAGCGTGGCTTGAGCTGGGAAAGTGGTTGTTTTCGGTTAGTCATTCGCAAAAAATAACTTGATTTTTATCGTGGATTTTTCAATTCACAGAACAATATTTCTATTCAATATTCAATTCAGAATGTTTCCTTTTTCAACATGAATACCTCACAAAAGTTTATCTTGAACGATGGAAGATAGTGACAAAAGTTCATCTTTCAGTCGCAGATGATTCCACATCTGATTTTATATATTTTCAAACGAATCAATCAACAGTTAATAAGCTTTCCATGCACAAAAAAAAATTGATTACTGATGGTTTTGAAAATATAATCCGCTTGCGCGGTATGAATATGAAAAGGAAGTATATGTTGAAAGTTAGGCAAAGGCCATACCTATCGAATCCAAAAATTTTTTTTTTCAAAATCTATCTGTTAACGAAACAACGACTTTTAGCCGATTTTCGGCGACTGTGTGTTGGTACTATCGTTCACAAATAAATCAAGTGGATAGCTTGCATAGAAAAAAAGTTATGTATATTGCACTCACTACTGGGTCACCTTGTTTGTGGCTAGATGTAATAAAAATGAATTTCTAGTACCGTTTATTATTGTCAACGTTGATAAATGAATTTTTATAATTTTGACATTTAAAGTAACATTTTTCAAAACACTTCGACGTTATCAGTTGTCTTACTATTCATCACCAGTTGCGAAAAGTAAGATACATGAATAAAATTTGTTATAACTAAACTACTTGAAGTACTTCTTCATTGTTATTATATTCTCTGTATATATTATGAAGATCAAATTTTATTCGATTTCAATACATAATATGTATGGTAAAAATTAATTATAAATTATAATGACATAATTTGAACAATTGGTGATATTGACCCCATCTGACTACGTAGTTTTCTGTGTACCATGAATTCCTGTTTTTTTCATGAAAGGTTCTCCAAGGATGAGATTATGCTTGTAGGGCACTAAAAAGTAGAAAATCGTTTGAATATTCAACGATTGTGCCAAAAAGCGTGGGGAGTTTTGTCGAAATTGATTGAAAAAGCATAAATTTTCAGAATGAGTAGTGTGATATGTAGTTAAGAACGTATGCATACTTGCTAGCTTGAAAGCGGGCCCCTTTTACAGGTAGCAGGTAAAAAGTACACGAAAAACTTACGATGAAGTATGGTAATGCGTTTGACAATTAATATCGTCCAGTTACCCGAGCGGTCTGAGGCCGATATCTAAGCTATGGATCTCAAAAGTTAGCGAGGGTTCGAATTCCCACGCCTGATGATTTTATTTTTCCTTTCGCAATTGAGAAATGATTTGTTTTTTTATTTGAATACCCCAAAACAAATCATTCTTCAATTTCAAAGAGAAATTAACAAAAAATCGTCAGGCGTGGGGATTCGAACCCTACCTACCTTTTGAGATCAGGAAGTGTTCTATGTACTTTCGCACTATTCATACTTGAAATTTCAGCTTTGCTGACATGATGTAGATTTGCCGACTCTGAGATCTTACTCTAAAGGTAACGTTTCTCGAAGATACGTTACCAGAAAGCATGCTTTTCGGCATGGTCGTTGAATATTAAAATAATTTCTACTTCTTAGTGCTTTTGAAGCCTGTTTTACAGTTTTTTTAAATATATTTTTAACTTGAATCGAAAAAAATCACATTTTATTCAAAAACTAGTTTTTTTTTGTGTGAAACACGTTGGAAAACACTATTTTTTGTAACTCGCTTCTTTTGCGAAACTCATTTCTTTTGTTCTGCAGCAATCCGTTCGTTACTAAAAATAGTGCTTTTCTCAACTGGTTGCACAAATAACTATTACAAATCAGATGACGAATATATGAACTGCGAAAAAAAAAACGATAAAAGTTAAGTTAGTAAGCGCATGAAGTGCCGACGAAAAAATTTGTTTCAAAGCATCTGTGGAAAATTCATGAAAATACGGGCCGACCCATTTTACATGACCTACAAATATTCATGTCTAAATCTGGGTTCATTCATAATCCGTCATGGGGTATAGTATATCAATTTGAAGATATGAAGAGGGTGTTCATGAAATCAGATGTGGGACCACAGCGACTGAAAGATAAATATTTGAAGGTATCCTCTTGGGGGATAATTATCTTTAGAGGAGTAATATTAGATTTCAGCTTCAGAAAGTTAGGGGACTGCGGTAAATTTTTACTGTACAATAGTGATGATGTAAGGAGCAACATATAGAAAGTTACCAATCGTAAGGTGTGTGCTTATGATTTTATTCAACAAATAAATTGCAAAACTATATTGTTTGTTGAATAGCTCTAGATTTTTTTTTTAACTGTTACGTGTTATTTGGAAGAATGAAAGATTTGACATAAAAACATCAAAAGAGTTTTTTTTTAAATAAAAACTGTAAACTGGATTTTCATTTTTTTTTCTAACGTACGAAAGTACGAAAATGTGAGGCGGCGACTCTGAAGTGCTTCGCTCGAGGAGCACGTAGCCACGAGCGCGCTTCACTTAATTTGTTATAACTTTTGATCTAATTGATCAAATTAGGCTAACAAAAATTCAAATGAAAGACGAAAGAAGTAGCTAATGGGTCATCATGCTCTCAATCGCATGAAAGATCGTGAATGGGAATAGTACATATGTAAAATTACGTCACAGTAAAATTTTCTATAAAATCAATTGATGATCTGCCATTCTTTGAATTTTGAAAGGTAAACATCTGAAATTTCCACAGTTCACTCCCACAATGACCCTTGAGAAGGTTTGAGAATGAGGGAAAATCTTAAAGTGCTTCATAATCCAAAAACTCTAGTTTACAAAGTAATATAAAAAAATTTCTATAGCAGTCTTGAAAGCTTGTAATCAGAACATTAAGGAGGTCTGATTGGTTTTATAACATTTTTTTAATTAATCATAAAAATTCACCAAAAACCAAAAAATAAACGAATTTTGCTCCAAAATCCGTGAAATTTGTTGTTAAATGAAGTTTGATAACGTTTACACAAAAAAAATTACCTAACCAACATATACCAACCAACATGGACTTCCTCTTTTCCTCTCGGCAATGTATAGATGGAATCAAAATATCATCAGTACTTCATATAACTTTTGTTCCTAAAAGCCTTCGTTACCAAGTTACGGGCCCTCAAAGTTACAAAATGAAAAATATTTTTCTTTGATAACTTTCAAAGTGAATATTCAAAATCATCTAAATTTTGGTGATTGACTGAACAAATGAATTCCTCCGATGAGCTCTCATGCAGGAGTCAGTTGTTTTGCTACAAAGTCAAGAACGGACTACCCCCGATGGTCCACAATCCAAAACTTTTAAATGACGGATTTGTCAATATGTTCCAACAACAACAACACTAAACACGCATCATTGCACCGACAGTCATATAAATTGGTAAGTAGCACCTAAACTTGTCAGTATTCACCTGAAGACGATAGCAGATACGAGCATTCGAAACGCCTTGAAAACCTTTTGAATCCATTGAGACGATGAACGTCTGAAACGAGAGTAATCAAGTTACCACATCGTGTACAACTTTCAAACAAAACAAGGTTACCTGGACAATTTCCTGAATAAAAGTACTCGTGTGGAAAATCGATAAAAGCAACGATTTTTGACAAAAATGCATTTTTGTTCGACGACTCCAACCTGAGATGTCTACCATTATTCGAAAAGATTAATTTGTAATGAAAATAGAAATGATAGGTACAATGTTCATAACGATTTTTTGTCATGCAAACACGTTTACCTTACAAAACTCATGGTGTAAATAATCAATCGCAAGCCTCAAGAGCAAACATAAATGCAGAATCCGCTACAAAAACTGCTCGATATGACTCCCGTCTCTCTCAATACATTTTCTTAGTCGGCGCAAACACCCTGTCTGCCCTTGAAATAGCATGCCAGGGTCGTTTCCAGTTGTCATTTTTTATCCACACAAATTTTATTTCTTTCTACAACATGTTTTTGTCAACATCTGTGGAAGAAATGGAACATACATTTATTCACCGGATATTTTTCACCTATTCATGTGCAGCCGTTTTTGTAGTTTATTCGTTTGCTTTTTATCAGTTATGTCTTTCGATGTGTGTTTTTTCAGCTAAATTTATCTTCGGGTTAAAGATTTTCTCCCATGAAATTATACTTAGTGAAACTCCTCAACATTTAACCTTCGAATACGAATTTGCAACATCCAAATGTTGAGTTTCATGAGATTCAGATAACACAACACGAAACGTGCTTATTCCACGCGTACATACAAAATATGGACTGAATTCGATATTTCATATTGGAGTAGCTTGTTAGCTCAAAACCACCACGAATCTACATAACTTGATATTTCATTTGAAAAAATATCTACATTGTGAATGAAACTTTCAACTAGGTACTGTACTTTTTGTTTACGACTTTATTCAAGCATATTTTGTATTATCCATGTTATAAATGTTGTAGAATTTAACATTAGCATTAGTATTTCTACTGTGAAAATTTTTTATTCCAAATAATGGACGATCGGGTTTGATGTCGTCGAGTTAAACTGCATTTTTATTAAGAATCGTTGCTCTGATCGACTTTCCACATGAGTACTTTCATTTAGAAAATTGTCTACGTAACCTTATTTTGTTGAAAACTATAAAAAAATTATCTGTCATTTCAAAGTTTTGGGGTGCGGACCATCGGGGGTAGTCCGTTCCTGACTTTGTAGCAAAACAACTGACTCCTGCATGAAAGGAATTCATTTGTTCAGTCAATCTCCAAAATTCAGATGATTTTGAATATTCACTTTGAAAGTTATCAAAAAAAAAACATTTTTCATTTTGTAACTTTGAGGGCCCGTAACTTGGTAACGAAGGCTTTCAGGAACAAAAGTTATATGAAGTACTGGTGATATTTTGACCTCATCCATACATTCCCGGAAGGAAAAGAGGAAGTCCAGGGACACCCTGTATAACGACCCGAAACATAGTTTATGCAGTGTGAATTTTTTTTTTCGTTGTTAATATAAATGTAAATTGAATCAAATTCGAAAATATAACTTTTTTTAATAAATTGACGCGATGTCCATTTTTATCAATGAGTTCCTGCTTAAAATTCTTGTCCAAAATAAAAATTTAAGTTTATCTTTCCATGTTCTTCATATCGGATCGAAAATATAATATTTGAATGTTAGAGAGAGATAGAACATGAGAGAACAATTGATCGCTAAGTTTAGAGCTCTCCTGACGCTCTACGTATACTTGTGGAGTAATATTAAATTTGAGCTTCAGAAAGTTGGGGGATGGTGGTAAATTTTCAGTGTACATTGATGATGATGTTGGGAACAACAAATGGAAAGGTACCAACCGTAAAGTGTGTGCTTATTTAACAAATAAGTTGCCAAATTACATTGTATATCGAATATAAAAAAAAAATAACAACTTATGATGCCACTGGCAAAAGTGGAATATTTCACCTCAAAAATAAATATAAAATTCTCCTTCAGAGTAAAAACTGTAAGCTGCTTTTGTTTCGACGAGACAATGACACAATAGTTATTTATGCAAAAATTGCCAAATAATTTCTTTTAATTTCTGCGAAAATGGAAAAAATCAGATTTAAAACATGTGAGTAAAGCGCATTTGATAACTCACTTGGTTGAGGCCCTCGCAGCTTCGCTGCTCGAGCGCTCAACATCCAGGTTCGTGATTAAATGATACGCTTTACTCACTTGTCTTGAAAATATATATTTTGATCTATATTCATTCAATTATTCAATTGCGGAAAACACAAACGTTTGCCTCGTAATATTCTTTTGGAATACTTATTTCATGGAAATTCACCACCAAGATTTGACAAATGTGTCATTGATGAAAAATCGCTTGCTAGATTTTGCACAACTTCCCTACACTGCCGTATGGATGGTAATTGAAAATGTATGCACGGCGAGAAGATATGTGTGGCATTTCTGTTCTGTTTATTTGGAAAGGTAATACAAAAAATGTTGTATGCAACACCTACGCAGACATCATCTCCATATTCCGATTCGGCCGCTAGAGCCTCACTTGATACATAAACTACTATTATATTTTTCATATTGAGTGTATTTTATCGAGTTTGTTTATTGTTATTTTCAGAGTGAAAGTGAAGTTCGTCTATGTTCATGCTAACTCCAATATAGTATTTTTTGCTGTTAGTGATCAATTATATTTCAGCGACAATTATCCTACATTTTTTTCGGTGGATATTAACTTATCTGAACACGTTTAATATACTCACCAGATTTCTTAGCTTCTTCATAACAATCCCTTATAATTTTTACGCAATTGTGGTCAATGGCTTTTTGTGGCAGAAAAAATGACAGTAAAATCTTATTCTTCACCAGAGAAGGAGTTATCTGAAAAGAGAAATCACATCTTGATCCATTACGATTATAATAGTTGTAAATGTCGAATGATTGTAGAAGTGTGACATACCACGAGAGGATTCAATAAAAAAAAACATTATATGCTTCATATATCTTCTCTACCGTACCTCTACATATCCATTATAACTGATAATATCAACCTTTCACCCATAATCAACATTATTTTAGCTCTACAAAGTGTATCAACGATGCATGGGTGGACAAAAAAAGTTGAAGAGAGCAGATAAAGCTATGTGTCAAAAATAACTACCAACTGGACTTATCAAAATTATGTTTTTTCAAATGAAACTACCTATATTTTTTCACTTGATTGAATTCCACTGGAAAAGTGTTTCTCAAAAGTATATGGTTCTATGGGTTTATACCAGGTGGTTCATAAATTATAGTGGGATTAATGTCACAAAATGGGTTAATTCAATACCAAATATCCCAAAATCTATAATTTGGAAAAAGAATAGTTCTCTTCGAAAATGTTATATTTTCATTTTGTATTCATAATTTTACCGAATGGCACTTTTTCCATACAGGGGGCAACCAGAACTCGGTTTTTTCAAATGGAACACTCAGTAAATAAGGCTATACCAGTAATAGTCCACACGATGAGCTTGCGAAAAATTTAGGGTTTGCCGACTTGATTTCCATCAGAAATTCATCTTCACTATCGTTTCGGACGTCCATCGTCTTAATGGATTTGAAAGGTTTTCACGACGTTTCGAATGCTTGTATCTGCAATCGTCTTCAGGTGAATACTGATCAGAAATTTATCTAATTTCTAAGCAAATTATGAAGGAGTCATCGTAACAGCAATCATGATTTTTACACGCTTTCTATTAGCTTCACTTGTATGTTTGTTTGTTTGTTTGTAACCGACTCCTTTGGGCGCGATTTTGACCCCCTTTTAGACGTACGAATGATTTGAAATTTGGCAGGTGAACATAATTCCGGTGACAATGCATTGAGACATTTTTGTTTGAAAAAAACAAAATGGCGGCTTCAATAAGGCGGACGAGTTTTGTGATTATGGTCCGATGCGCTTCAAAATTGGTATCTGAGGGTTTTCGTGGTCAGAGATTATGATTCTTTCGTCAAAACTGGAAAATTCAAGATGGCGGCTCCAAAATGGTGGACGAGTTCTGTGATTATGGTGCGATTCTATTCAAAATTGGTATGTTAGGGTTATTGGAGTCCAATATTATGATTCTTTGGTAAAAATTAGGGAATTCTAGATGGCGGCTCCAAAATAGCCGACGAGTTTTGTGATTATGGTCCAATTCTATTCAACATTGGTATGTGGGGGTTCTTGGGGTCGGAGAATATGATTATTTTGTAATAATTGGAGGATTCAAGATGGCGGCTTCAAAATGGCGGACGAGTTTTGTGATTATGGTCCGATTCTATTCAAAATTGGAGAATAATAGTTAAAAAATATGAATAATAATATTAATAGTTTGAAAAACTGAAAAACACGCTTCAATAGAAAACTAAACGAAAAAGTAGAAAATAATTTTAAATGAGTTTGAAATAAGAATACAGTGATTAACAACAAATTTATTTCATCGTTAAGAAGCGTGGGGTGCTTTTTAAGATATTTTCATAATGATTCTACTTTTACCAATATATGTCCATGAAATAATAACAACAATTGACATCAAGTACCCCACGCTTTTTTACGATGGAATAAATTTGTTGTTAATCACTGTACTCTGATTTCGAACTCATTTAAAATTATTTTCTACTTTTCAGTTAAATTTTCTGTTGAAGCGTGTTTTTCAGTTTTTAAACTATTATTTTCCATCCAATGCTGGACAAAACAGGTAACAAAATAAACTCAATCAATTTGAAGAAAACGTAAATTCACAGTAGATGTTCAAACAATCTCCCATTTCAGCTATGCACAAATTAAGTCTATCTGCAATGGCTTTTCGAACTTCAATTGAAGTTGATCTTGTAATAGAGCGAAAAACTCATCCGATTCTTTTCTAGGTGTCTTCTGGTGTCGCTGGTTTTTTCGTGGTAGACTTCTCCTTCAACATATCCTCAGAGATATGAATTTAGGGGATGAGGACTGGTGACCTTGTTGTCCTTCCAGAAATGTTTTGTTTGGAATTCCCCTTGTACTCAAGTGAAGATTCTCAATAGTTCACGACAGCATCGCATATTTTGATTGTCTCGGGTCGTACATTACATATCGAACTGTATATATACATAAATACTATCGACTGAAAGTAACTTCTATAACATCTGTCGAGAATGTAGATCATATCATTAATTATCAACATTCGAATGTTATGGGAATTGTCTACAAACTTGGCATTTAATTATCAAGGAGGTGAATATATAGTTGAAATATAATATTTTTTACTTCAAAATAGAATTATCCGCAGAGGAATTGGTAAACATGATCTACATCTTGGATGACTGCGTTCATTTGCCAGTACAATGTATGCGGTTTGATACCCTTATTCAAGGTCTATATGACCAGGGAGTTTTCGGAAAGTCAAAGAAAGATTTGAGGAAACAGGCAGTGTCAAGTACAAGAAGAGGCAAGTGGTAAATCAAATTACAATAAATTGAGAAAATAAATTAGCAGTAATGCTTTCAACAGTTGAGAATCCTTATGTTGGTGCATAGGAAAATTGCAAGAAAGCTAGATATAAGTCATACTTCCGTTAACATAATATTTTCAATAAAAAATAAAATCAATCCATACCGAATTGAATTACATCAAGAACTCTGGGAGAAGGATTATGAAACAAGAGTTCGATATTGCAAAAAAAAATATATTAAATTTCATTCGCGAGGAATTTTCTGAATTAAATTTTATTCAGTGGTGAGTCCACATTCAAAAGTAATGGGATGACCCCTATTGGGTCGGAAAAGTTGATAACCAGAATATATCGTTGATAAATGTTTGGGGGACATAATTGAGGATCAGGTCATAGAACCATATTTTGATATGCCACTGAAAGGAGATATCAACAGAATTTTTCTCCGAGATGATTTTCCAAATTTACAGGTTATCCTACCGACATGATTATGGGCCTCTCCACAATCAAAATTAGATAAAAAGATTCTCAAACAGATGGCGCAGAAATGAATAGATAGGAAGAAACGGACCCATGCAGTGGCCAGCAAGATCCCTAGATCTCACCCCCCTAGATTTTCATCTCTGGAGATATGTTGAAAAAAAGTACACCACAGAAAACACGAAAAATGGAATTTTTCACTCTATTATAAGATCAACTTCAATTGAAGTTCGAAGAGCAATTATAGATAGACTCCATTTGTGCATAGTTCAAAATGGAATATTGTTCGAATATTTGCTGCGAATTTACGCTTTTGGTGGATTGTTTGAGTTTATTTTGTAACCTCTTTTATCCAGCATTGAATAAACAAATCTTCATTGCTGTTATTACGACTTTCTCATACTTTCCTCAAGAATTCGATACATTTCCGATAGAAATCAAGTAGGCAAACGCTACATTTCCTGCAAACTCATAGTGTGGACTCTTCTGGCTTGGCCTTATGTATAGAATTCTGTTTGAAAAATTCATTCGGTAAAATTATGAACAGGGAATGAAAATACACAGATTTCAAGGATATGTGGTGGAACATTTTTCTTATTCCAAGTCATTGATTTTGAGATATTAGGTGTTGAATGAACCCATTTTGTGACATTTATTCCAACACAACTTCCGAACCATCTGGTTCATACCATATTTTCGAGAAACACTCTTCCGGAGAAATTCAATCTAGTGAAAACATAGAATTTTTCATTAAAAAAAACATAGCTATGATAAGTAATACATTTTTTGGACACCATCTATGTGGTAGTTATTTTTGAAACATAGCTTTCATTAGTAGTATAGCTATACCACTATGAGCCCAGATGACCTCAGAGCTCCGTTGCCAAACGGCGGTAGTGACCCAATGGACTCTGCCACTGGTTTGGAGACCACCACTGGTTTAGGGGCCGCCACTGGGTAGGGTTCGTTGCCGTATTTGTCGGCGGCCATGGACGGTTTGTTGTAGAAGGGGTTGAGAAAAAAATGGCGGTTGTAGGTTTATGAGTGGGTGAGTCTGGGCAGGAAAAAGATCTGGGAGAGTGGTCTGTCATTGGTCGCAATGGTGGCAACCATTTTGTGGGAGGGAGTGGGATCGAGATTGGGGACAGGTTCGGTTGTTTATGATTGGTCGCAGCAGCCATGTTGTGAGTATGTGTGTGTAGGTGGGTGGTAGTGGGATTGAGAGTGGGGGCAGGAAGAGCTGTCATAGGTCGTGTCAGTAGTGAACTAACAGCTGTCAACCGCTATCCAATAGCCGATCAGCCATCTTAAAATGGAAGTGGGTGAGGTCACAGTCCGTTAGCTCCATTCGTCAACCGTCATCCAATAGCTGCATTCATCAGCCGCTTTGGTCGACCGTCAACCAATAGCTAATGTTCAATCAAGAAGTGAATGGCGGCCATTTTGGAAAGTGGGAGGAGCCACCCGATGGAACGGTCATGACGCACATACAACCAAAAAGCCGATGCAAATCTGAGCAGCAGTTTCGATATCAGTTGTTTATTTAAGCAGCCGGATGTTGGCATCCCTTGATGTTGTTAACTTTGGCTTTGTTCACATTAACAAAATAAAAGATTATTCAGCTGCATGGTTTAACTGTGGAATAACTTGAATATAAACGCAAAATCCACCCAGCAAACATGAATGAGAGGTTACTACGCTCAGATGTCGGCAGCGGCACATCGATGTCGATGAATAATTGGAATGATATCAGTTTTGCCGCTTTGGCTGAACAAACGCATATTTATAATATATGTTTTGAATTTAACCAGAAATTACTCGTTAAAAATTTGCGATAATCGCGCAGATGTCGTTTTGACACAGTATGTGGTATTACTCGCCGCTCCGCTGAGACCTCTGTGGTGAAAATGCAACATTGGCATTACTGAATATCACGTTGGCAGTTGGCCCTACTGCTGATTTCGTGTAGGATGTCAAATCGCGTATTTTCCATTCTGTCTGGTCATTGCCATTGTGGTATATGGTCATGAAAAATAATCACAGTGACGAGAGACGAGAAATTTTTCAGATTTTTGTGTTGTCATTCTATCTGTCCGGTGGAATATTTTTCATGGCCAGTTTGAAATGTTATATCTGGGAAACCATTTGAGATACAATAGAAATTGTTGAAATGGAAAAAAGTTGTCTGTTAAGGTAAATAGGAACAGGCTCTTTAGTTTCAGAAATCCTCTACAATAAGTGGCTTCAGCGAGTGAAAACAGTGAATTGTTTATATCTAGTTCATGAATCAGTCGATTCTGAATGTTTGGTGAATTTATTGTGTATAATAATGACCTATCTTCCTGAATTAGTTCCACTGTTTTCAAAGATATAATGCTAGATTGTTGTTGAGCGCTTATATGGGCCATATTGTTTTAATTGAAATCCCAACAGTGAAATGACGCGATTAATTAGTAGGATACCCGCAATCGCATCATAATCTATACCATGCATCTTAACTCTGTCTATCCGCTGAAGTCTCACTATGTATTGAATCGGGTGGTAGTCTGGAGGCCTACTGGTGGCCGTGGCGATACGGGCTAGCCGGGTCGACGACGTATCATGATCATGGCCCGCTTGTGTTGTCTGTCGGCTGTTTTTAAAGTGCCTCTAGAAGCACACGCGTAACATGTTCGCTGGGTACCAAAGTCGAACGACTTGAATAATATTTTAAAACTCTGTCAAATATACAGGAAGGATCGAAAGAGTGTTGGTGGCAGCGGAGGAAACAAAAACGCATATATTTGAGATTTCGTGAAAATGACATCAGTTGAGGTTATGTCGTTGACAGAGCAGTTACACGAGAATTGGAGCAGTTTCGTCAAAAAATCAGAGCTCTGACGAAGAGTTGCAGTTTTATGAAGAAAAACGAAACATCACAAGGAAATTGGAAAATTTGAACCTCAGCACGCCATCAACATCGGAATGTGATTCAAATGATATTGGTGACTTTGATTCTGAACACCATCTCTACGTCGACGTACCGTATGATGATGTACGAGAAGTAGCGGTTTCTTTCAAAGATGGAGGTGATAATCAGTGTTGGATTCCTTCGAATCGAACAACAGGACATCGAAGGTTATTGTTCACCAGAGACCTGCCGCCCCCCGAAGACGACACCATCAAAAAATATAGGCTCAAGTTTGAGATAAATGATTCTACAAGCACATTGATGCCATGGAGGAGTGTTTCAGCGGCAGCAGCAGTAGCGATGACGTCACCACCGCCACCATCAATACTACCACCCTTGGAACATAAAATACATAAGATTTTTGTGATCTCCTGTGTTGTTTTATTCATAATGTTGTTCGCTTTGGCGAAATTCCTTTCCAAAGCTGTGAAGAGAAGCTTGGAATATTCATGCAATGTCTTAACACTGGGGAACTTTTTCCCCTCAAGTTGCTCAACCCGTCTGGGCCTGGAACAGCAAAGTTCTTCGCGCCCTGTAGAGTTTTCCGAACTTCTTCCAGGGTTATCGGTTGGCGCAGTTCATTGAGATGGGGCTGCTGAAACCTCCTATAGGAGGCTCCAAACTACGTCAGGACTGGAGTGTATATGTTGAGTGGCTGCGGATATTCGTTCTCCACTTGATCAGCGGTCGACGAGTTTTCCAAAGAAAGCGGCGGTTGCTGGAATAAGCGGGACGGGTTTCTCGCGGAACTGTTTGTTTTCCACGATTCCTCTAGCTCGCCGTACTAGTGACATTTTTGCAGCCACTAACATTCGTATCCTATCAAGGCATTGTTGTTTGATGATTCACAGCACTCCTTGATTCAAAGTGTGATGGACTCGTCACAACTTAGTTGCGATTCGCCGCACCGTTAGAGTAAATGGCCTATTGGCCACTACGTAGTCCATCACACATTGGAAACGAGATGCGTGTTGTCTCGCCGACTTCATTTCAGCTTTCATCTTCTGTATGCGTCTCTCATGCCTTCTAGTCGGAGACGCATTATTCTGCGTATCCGCACCCGAAAGCAAAAGAGCAGCGTCATACACGGCGGTGTTGATTTGCCAGATGTCAGCTTCTTCTGGAAGCGCTTTACAAATCTATGCATCCAGTCGAGCCAGGTCTTGAGGCTTCAGGGGCATCAAAGTGCGGAGCACCCTGCTTGTTCTAATAACCTCTGTTGGTGAAATATTGATACCTGCCACCTCTCATTATTATTATTTTTTTTTTCATTAAGTTGAGGTCCTCTGCCCCTATCACAACAGCAAGAAATTCATGTGTGCCCAGAGGCATACCCATATCTTCACGAATGGCTATGTGTATTTTACCGAATTGAGTTAATTTTAGAATTGTTTTAATAGGAAACAAATGAGTATGTGTATTTCAGTGTTTCTATCCATCCCTTTTGTTTTTCTTTCTCTATCTGGTGGGGCTGAGTTCACATACAAAAAAAATTAAGTTGAGAAAAAAAATTCGAAAAAAAGTATTGGTGGTGGTGGTGACGTCATCGCTACTGCCGCTGGAATATTTCTCCATGGCATCAATGTGCTTATTTAATCATTCAATTCAAATTTGAGCTGATATTTCTCGATGGTGTCGTCTCCGGGGGCGGCAGGACTCTGGTGATGAATAACCTTCGATGTCCTGCTGTTCGATTCAATGGAATCCGAAACTGATAATCGCCTCCATCTTTGAAAGAAATCGCTTCTCCTCGTACATCATCATTATACGGTACGTCAACATAGAAGATGGTGTTCAGAATCAAAGTCACTGGTATTATTCGATTCATATTTCGATGTTGACGGCGTGCTGCGATAACATTTTTTCAATTTTCTTGTGAATTTTCGTTTTTCTTCATAAAACTGCAACTATTCATTCAGAGCTCTTACTTTTCGACAAAACTGCTCCAACTTTCGTGTATACTGCTCTGTCAACGACATAATCTCAACTGATGTCATTCTCACAAATATCAAATATATGCTTTTCTGTTACCATCGCTGCCACCAACACTCTTTCGATCCTCCCTGTATATACCAGAGAGTTTCAAAATATTACTCAAGTCGTTTGACCTTGGTAGGTTTTGCATTTATATTCAAGTTATCCCACAGTTAAACCATGCAGCTGCATACTCTCCCATCTTGTTACTGTAAACAAAGCCAAAGTAAACATCAAAGGATGCCGACATCCGGCAGCTTGAATAAACAACTGATAACGAAACTGCTGATGTTGAAACGGTTGCTCAGATCTTCATCGACTTGTTGGTTGTATGTGCGTCATGACCGTTTCATCGGGGGATTTTCTGAACACTGGTGGCTCCTTCCATCTTTCAAAATAGCCGACAATCACTTGCTCGATTGAATGATGGCTATTGGTTGACGGCCGACTAATGCGGTTGACGATTACAGATATTGGATGGCGGTTGACGAATGTGGCTAACGGACTGTGACCCCACTCACTTCCATTTCAAGGTGGCTGCTCAGCTATTGGATAGAGGTTGACACAACCTATCACAGCTCTCCCTGCCCACACACATACTAACAACATGGCTGCTGCGATCGATCACAAGTCAGCAAACCTGTATCCAATCTCGATCCCACTCCCATTCACAACATGGCTGCCACCATTGCGACCAATGACAGACCACGCCCCCAGATCTTTTCCCTGCCCACACCCAGACACTCATAAACCTACAACCGCCATTTTTTCCTAAACCTCTTCTACAACGAACCGTCCATGGCCGCCGACTAACATGGCGACGATGCCAACCCAGTGGCACTTCCGCCGTTTAGCACCAGAGCTGTGAGGTAATCTGTGCTCATAGTGGTATAGCTCCACTACTTTCATTGCTCTCTATAATTTTTATTGGATATATTTCTCCATATCTCAAATAGGGAAACAGCATCGTTGTTACAACCTGTAAATAGTTACTTTTCTTTGTAGATATGTATGAGGAAGTGAAATGAAAATCTGTATTTCTTCAACAGATGCCCGATTCAAAATCAACAGATTGTCAGAGCATATGAATGATTATTTTTCAATTCAAAGAAACCCTTATACGACCCAAGGAGATGTGACTTTATTTGCGGAAGAGTTCTTGAAATACTCACCACTTCTGAAATAATCATCATGCAGAATGAATACCGCTGAAATGAAGAGAGAAAATTATGGATTCTTCAATATAGTAGAAATAAAATAAACTTTTTCAGTTTGATTGCATTTCCGAAATGTAAGCATAAAACACAAGACGTTTGGTTATCAAATTTATTTTCAAGAAAAATCACATCTCTCAATATAATTATTTGTTTTGTCGTCAAATTGTATAAACGGTAACCTTCAATATTATCGGCATACCCCACGAAATACATTCTTCACTTCTCGGATCCCATTTCCGTCTCTTTTGTTTTGGGATATGAGCCATAGCTTTACATCCAAAAATGCGGAGATGGTTCAGATTTCGTTTCTTTCTGGACCAAATTTCTTCAGAAGTGTCTCGAAGTATTTTTGTAGGAGATCTGTTGATCAAATATACAGAGGTTGAAACTGCCTCAGCCCAGAATTTCTTTTTTAGTCCTGAATCGGCTAGCATACACCTTGATTTTTCAACTATATTTCTGTTGAATCTTTCGGAATTTCCATTTTGCTCTGGCGTATAAGTGACAGTTGTTTGGTGTTTTATACCAGATTTTCAAAGAAAATTTGCACAAGATCGATTTTTGTACTCAGTCCCATTATCAGTGCGAATCATCTTGATTTTTTTTTCAGTGTCATTCTCTGCATAGCGTTTTGAATGTTCGAAAGATTCCAGCACTTGGTCTTTTGTTGCAAAAAAATAGACAAACACCTTACGGGATGAGTCATCGATGAATGTTAAGAAATATTTCGATCCGCAAATTGATTTAACTACCATGGGACGACATAAGTCAGAATGTACAAGCTCTGAAATTTCTGATGCTCTGTTCCCAGAATATTCAAAAGGAAGCCGGTGTTGCTTACCTTTCAAACAGGAAATATATGTTTCATTGCCTGTATTTTCGAAATTCACACCATGTACAATACCGTTTTTAAGTAAAATCATACTGTCACTATTTAAATGTCCTAATCGTCTATGCCACGTGGTTCTGTCTATCACATTTCGCGAAGATGTAACAAGTGCAGTGTCTATCGGTGCACAATCAAGTTCATACATAGATAGATAGATAGATATTTATTTCCAAACTAATAAAACATAGAATTAGTGGGTCGTCAAAATAGTACAATGTATAACAAATAAGTGTTTATAGACATGTATAAAGTAAAATTTACACTAAGAATAAAGTAAAATATAAGATATGAGGACAGACTGGGGGAGAGTCTATCACAAGAGTTCGAGTTCAGTAATGCTCAGATCAAGATACTCCTTGATCGAATAGAAACATTTCATTAGTAAGAAAGCTTTGATTCTGTTTTTACACTGATATAGGTTGAGACACTTAATCTTTGAAGGTAATTTGTTATAAAATTGCAGATTCAGAGAATTTTTTTGTGACATCAGGAGCCTACATCTAGGAGTCGTGAGAGAATTTGCATTGCGAGTGGAGTAATAGTGTATTTCTGATTGCACAGTGTATTTGTTTTTGTTTTTATGAATTTCAAGTAAGGATGAATACAGAAATAGAGTAGGAAGTGGCATAATTTGAAGATTAGCAAAAAGAGGGCGACAGTGTTTGCGATGATGAACTCCAGCCATGACTCTAATAACTCTTTTTTGCACTAAGAAAGCTTTATGAGCGTGGCACGAGCCACCCCATAATAGAATACCATAAGCCATGTGACTTTGGAATAAACCAAAGTAGCATGATTTAAGTACGTGCAAACTAACGCAATACCTCAAACGTCGGATCATAAAGGTGATACTTGATAATTTTTTTGTTAAAGACTCTATATGAGGAGCCCAGTTGAGTCTATCATCAAGTTGCACGCCAAGTAATTTGACGCTATTTCCCTGAGGAATATTTGTTTTAGAGGAAACGATGAGAGACTGATTCTTCTCGATATTGATTTTCAGTTTATTTGATGTGATCCATACTTGAGCTACATTCAATATATCAACAGCTAAAGTACTAACGTTTCCTAGGTTAGTACTTTGGGAGACAAAGGTTGTGTCGTCCGCGAAAAAAACGCTCTTGATCGGTGAGGTACAGTAGTAGAGGTCATTAATATAGATCAAAAAGAGGAGGGGGCCCAGAACAGAGCGTTGAGGGACACCATGGGAAATGTTCTTACGATTAGAGAGATCCCCACCAAGTCTAACACATTGGGTTCTACCACCCAGATAAGATTCGAAGAAGTCCAGTGCCAGGCCTCTGATACCATAGAAATACATCTTTTGTAGTAGGATAACATGTGAGACACAGTCAAAGGCCTTAGATAGATCACATAGCGTAAGTTGTGAATGTTTGCCTTTTTCCAGGCCCTCGACTATGTCTGACACAACTTTCAGAAGAGCCTGGGTTGTTGATCGATTTTTCCGAAAACCAAATTGGCCAGGACATAAGAGAGAGTTGCTTTCAAGAAAGTTATAAAGTTGTTGTTTGAGAATAATTTCAATAATTTTACCCAATATCGGTATAATCGAAATAGGCCGAAAATTGTTAATGTCATCTGTGCTACCCTTCTTCAGAACCGGTAGGACCACAGAGTACTTCAGAGTACTAGGAAGAGTTCCAGAGGAAAAACAGTCATTTATTAGAATAGCCAAAGGATCGGCAAGGATGTCGGCTACAGATTTGATGATTTAACTGTTGAGCTCGTAAGCATCAAAAGCGTTGGAATTCTTCATGCCTAGAATAATATCATAAACATCAGCAGGAGTCACCGGATTTAAAACAAACGAGTGTACAGGAGTTTTTATTGTTTTTAGGTAAGATGTTGGTTCATGGGAAATGAGAGGTAGAGAGCTTATGATTTGCTCGGCAATAGAAGTAAAATAAATATTGAATTGATCCACCGGTATATTAGACTCAATTTGCTTTTTTCTATTTCTATTACCTTCATGGTTGATTATGTTCCAACTGTCCCTCATGACATTCGTGGAGTTGAGTAGGTAGCTGTTGTAGGCTTCAGTTTTGCAAATTATTATTTGATTTTTATAGTCCCTACTCAATGTTTTGTATGCATTTAGAGAACAAGTATCTCTGTCGACATCTTGTATGGTTTTCAACGCATTTAGCGTATTACGCATTTGAGTAAGTTCCTGATTCATCCAAGTGACTGGTAGTGAATTAGAAACAACGTCTTTTTTCCTCAACGGAAAAATAGAGATCACATGATCGTTTAATAGATCAAGTAGATTCTGCATATGGAACTCAGGAGTAATATTATTGTTTGGAAAGCAACCCCAATTATAGTCCATAAGGTAGGATCTCAACCTATCTAGACCGTGCCTGTGTATTGGGCGGGTCCAGTGAGTCCCATTTCTCCTCGGAATCCTGTCATATATGGTGATAAATTGCCCTCGATGATCGGATAGGCAAGGCTCTGAGACCCCAGAATCAAATTGGCATTTGTCGAGATTAGTCACAACATTGTCCACCCGAGTAGCAGAAGTAGGAGTCACACGTGTATAATCAAAAATTGTAGTGCATAAGTTGAATGACTCGATTAGGTTTTCGAAGGTAGATAAATTCGGTGTTTCGGCAACAGCGAAATTCAAATTAAAGTCACCGGCTATTATAACCTTCGATTTATCAACATTGAGATAGTGTAAAGCACTTTCAAATAGGATAGAATGTATGGACATTACCACTGCATGATCTGTATAAACAAATTATCTTTAAGTGAAAGAGTTCAATAGCACAGAGTTCGATATCGATTTGGGAACAGAAGCGTTCAAGGAAAATTGGTTTACAAGAAATAGAGTTTTTTACATAGATAGCCACTCCACCATGGCATCTCTCGCGTCTGCAGAAATTCGCAGCTAGATAGTAACCATCAATGTTTACGGACTTAAGATTTTCTTCAGATAACCAATGTTCAGAGATACATAATATATCGTGTTGATCTTTTTTTAGGAAGATGAGCATTTCATCAAGTTTATTGGCTGAACATCGAACATTAATATGATAGACACTCACCCTGTTTATTTTGTAAGATGTTGAGCACACATTAGGTTTGGTTTCCCTATTGAACGTAGGGGAACTTAGTTTTCTTTTTTCCTCTGGAGTTTTCGGTAAAAAAACCTGCTTATATAAGCTCCCTCTGGCCATATACCTGGATTCATCGCGTCATTGAAGTGTGCTCCAGAGATTTTCACTTTGAACGAGACATATTTGTTTGGGAATTTGACATCGAGTCTTTCGCATGAGACTTCAGGAAAATGAGGAATGAACATTTTTTGCATCTCTGCCACTGTTGTTGCTTTGTCGACTCGACAAACATGTAGAGTGGCTAGTCTCGGGACCCCTTTAATAGAAAGATCGGTATTATTACCAACAATTTGTTGCCTATTCAATCGTTTTTTTGGATAATTAACTCTTTTCCACTCATTGTTCCAGAATCATATCGTCATGTTCCCCGAGATTTACTATATCTCGGCATTTTTTCTCAGTTCCGAGCTGAAGTATTTTAGCAGCAACATGTTTAGAAGTGAACGTAAGATTGTTGCTGGAGATGGGAACTCCAAGGGAATTCATCAATGACTGTTTACTCGTGCTGGGTACTACTTTATCTGCTTTCACACTGTTTTTATCCCATGCTGTGTTTTTGCTGGTATTGGGAACTCCGAGGGAATTCCCCAATGTCTGTACACAGGTGCTGGGTACCACTTTATCAGCTATCACAATATTTTTATCACTCGCCGAGTTTTTGTCAGTGTTCACTACCTGCTTTGTAGGAATATTTTTTGCAGTAATTATCGTTGGTGAAATAGACTTCAACTGATTTAAGAGATCGATTTGCTTATTCAAAATGCAAATTTTGTCCTGGAGCTCGTTGATTATGAGATCCTTTTGTTTGATGATAAATACGAACATTTTAGGATCAAATTTATCAGTTTCTTCCACAGCATCAAAAAATGCGGCATCAGAACCGTCACATTGTTCACATTTGAAGTTGGGTTCAATCTTGTTTTCTCCGATCGACGCACATGTAAAATGAAGTTTGGAATAACATATACTACATTTTATGCCTTTAACACATTTTCGGTTGCACTTTGGACACTTAGAATTTGTGGAGAGCTCTGGAAACACGTTCCGCTCAGTTGCCGACATGTTTATATCTCCCGACATGTTTATATCTGTTTATATCATTGCTCATAGTTCCGGTTGCAACTAAAAATATATTTACGTCAAAAATTTCACAACCTTCCGCGTCAAAATACACTTTATATCCATTTTCATTGATTTGACTAACACTCCATAAGTTTGTAGCAATGTCTGGTACGAACAAAACATCTATCACAACCACTGTGTCTCTAGAACCATTTGCATCCACTCCTAATGTTATTATTCCTGTCTTCAGTACAGGTATCCGTGCTTCATTGGCAATAATAATTTCGGATTTATTAAAAATTGATTTTTCTAACCAATCTTCTCTTATGGTCATGTGCGCTGTGGCCCCTGAATCAATGTACCATTTTCCATTATCCACATTGTTTCCTGAATTTTGAGAATGAAATGATTTCGGTACACCTGATTGACATCTCACTTTCGAACCATCACATTCATAGGACTTATGACCATATTTATTACATTCATAGGACTTATGACCATATTTATTACATTCATAGCATCTCGGCCCTTTTGATTTGTATTTATGGTTGAAATGCTTTTTGCTATATTTCTCACTATTACTGAGGAATGCACCAGCATGATGGGATGCTTTTCCAACAACATTCGATTTGATATCTTGTAAAAGTTTCATCTTGATGGAATCACCTGTTATGCTTGTGCCTGAACTTTCAATCCCCATAATCATTGGTCTGTATTCATCTGTGGGGCCAGCAAGCAGAAGAGTTTCAACTCCTTCCTCACCAACTTGAAATCCAATAGCATTCAGTTTGTGAGCTGTTGAAATGATTGTATTGACATATTGTTCAACATTGTTCTCATTTTCAAGTTGGGTTGTGATCAATGTTCGGAGAAGACCTACTCTTCTGGTCAAACCAGAATCTTCAAAAGCTTTGTTTAACTTCTCCCACACCTCTTTTGCAGTTGTGGTTCCTTGAATATGGACGAAAATGATTGGATCCACTGACAGGATTATTCTCGATCGAGCTTTCGTCACTTTCTTGGTATTGTTTTCTGTACCAAGAACACATTCCCACATATCCTCGTGTTCAAGATAAGATTGCATGGCAAATTTCCACGTTGAAAAGTTCTCACGACCTTTTAACTCCTCGATTTGAAAATTTGAACTTGAACTTGGCATTTTCACGGAAAAGTTCTTTTAGGAAAATAATTTCAGCACTCTACTGGGCCCATAACCTGATGGAATCTCAACAGTAGCAATGGTTATTTAATTAAAAGATAAACTCTCATAATGGAATAAATAAAATACTGTGACAAGATTTTTATCTGTCTAAATCATATCATATATACATAACAACCGAAAACAATAATCTACAATCTAGATATGAGAATATAAATTCTGCTCTCCAACAGTTTGGCGCCTACTCAAAATTAGTTGATACTATCAGTTTTGGAGCTCAGTTTTCGACACCAAAAAGGTTTAGTTTAGTATTCGCTTCTCGGTTTCTTGTTTTGTGAAGAGTTTTAATTGGTTTGATACGTCTGATAATGTGAATTTTTTCAATAAAGTAATGTGATGTGAGAAATTGTAAAAAAAAAATATGAATGGAAGATTTAGGCCGGTACTCCCCCCACGACCTTCACCTTGACCTCCTCTTGCCCCACGCACTCCCTTGACATTGAGAAGGGGGGGTTGGCCATGTGTGTTAGTGAATCGTTCACCTTGAAGTGACCTCAAGATGGTGCGGGTTATGAAACATTGCATATCATCCAAGGTGACCGCTGTCTCATTTGGAGTCTGACATTCAAAGGTCGAGTGGATGGATAACATTGGAGGGTAGAGGGCACATAGTTGAGCACGATGGTGTGTGTGGAGTTGTGTGTCCTTAGATGACCTTTAGCATTGGGTAAGAGGGCACATCGTTGATTCCATGTCATATTTGAGCTTGTCTGACCGTGACATTGGGTGAATGGATAACATTGGGGAAGTTATCCTGTCCATTTGGGAGGAGGACACATCATTCAAAGCACTCTATACCTTGGGATGACCTTGAGCATTGGGGAAGAGGGCATATCGTTCTAGGCACTCTTCACCTTGGGATGATCTTGAACATTGGGACGGAGAGTGCATATTGTTCATCCCATGACATATTCGATTTTGTATGACCTTGACATTGGGGTTACATTGGGATATGTGAACGGGCAAACATTTTCAATGTGGAGTGAGCATGCTCCCCAAGGTCGAGTGGGTGGAACCAAACAGATTGTGTCCTTCATATTCATCAATCATATAGGGTGGGGATTCTGTCCCTTATGAAATGTTCGAAGGAGGTCATTGTTGAGAAATCATAAGTGGAATATATTCATTGGTAGGAATACAGAGAACAAGAAATTTCTCAATTCAGTGAGTATATTTTTTTATCAGGTGAAATAAATTCACTCTGTCTCTTGCAAAAGTAGATTCGGAGAAAATCAAATCATCAACCATTGAAGGGGAAGAACTCAATTTCATGAATAATAATACGGTTCTTATTTTAGGATATAGTGATGTTATTTTATGTTGATAATAGATATTTCTCCAGTAAAAATAACATTCAGTACAGAACCTTTGGAACATCATATTTATGTAAGTATACAATGAACTATTCATGGAATATATTTACAATCCCCTATTTTTTGTTTCAGTTTTCAATATGTGGATGCATGACTCCAGTCAATGTTGGACGGAACCCGTGGACATCAATACAGCCATCGAAATATTGAACTCCTACTTGAATGCCTAGTCAAGATGCACACCATGCTATAAAATGAATCAAAATTGGAACGAAACAAATTTTAAAGAAACTTTGTTGTTTGGAAATTTGGTTTCTCTTGTTTCGAACTCCAGCGTGATATCCACTGTAGATGATTTTGTGGCATTCGGTTGATGTGAATAATCAATGATGAATAGGAGATTCTGTTGAAATTCCTCAAGGTTCTTATGGACGTCCACGGTTCACTTTTATCTTTGTCATAATAACTACGTTGAAAGTCCTCATATGCATAGTAAGCTAAAGAGAATAGTTTTTCATCAAGTCTAGGTTCCAACGCTCATATGGAAAGACTTCAGAGTTCAAATACACTTGGATGTTATTTATGTCTGCATTTATGAATTTTGTCACATCCAGTGTTCTGTTTTCAGATGCGTTGTTACTTTGAAAACCAATAATTATGAAGCGAGGTGTTTCCAAAGTGTTGGTTATTTTAATTGCCCATATTCTAAAGATGTGCTACGCAATTGGGGTAATTCAAAAAGATCTCACATACGATGAGCCATCTTGATTTCTGAATTCAGACCACTTTTATTAATTCTACTGAATAATTTGAGTTTATGCTTGTCATCGGGCACAACATGTTTTATTCCCCATTCAATCTTCGTTATTTCCAAAGTAGCATCAACTTCTCCAATACATGAATTCTTGAATGAGCAAGCTATAATCGAAATCAGTTTTTGTTCTGCATTCAGAATGCTCTTCCTATAATCCTTGACAAAACCCATCAAATATTTGAGAGAAAGTTTTTCACTGAATGAATGACTGGGTGTATCAATGATGTGTTGTTTTGTGTCGTAGAGTCCCCATCCAGTTGTCAAAAGCATGTGAGAATGTGATTGACCAAATGAAACCATATTCTTCATTGTGGATGTTATGCCTGGTTCTCGAACAACGGCAACTTGCTCACCACCCATTTCATAGCGGATATCATCGAGAAGAAATGCCGAAGCATTGTTGGAGAGATAGCATACTTTGTTCACTTCATTTGGTTTGAATTTTCTCTCAATGTAAATGAAACTGTCGGCAATGTCGAAAATTACATATTAATTGTTGATTGCAATTTGGATTTCATCCGAATTCTTAAACAAAGGTTATCCGTACGGCTTATAGGTATGCTCATGCAGACTTATGAGAAAGTGATAGACAACTGGCTCATTGAAAATATTCAACTTGTCACTGTTTGCTTCGAGCACCATTTTAATGTCGAATTCTGAGTCCAATAGATTTCAGAAAATAATGATCCCTTGCTGACAATATATGTCATTGCTTCAGCACACACTTGTGAAATGACCTTCTTCATGGCAAACCTATTCTTTATGGCAATATTTGATGGACGGCGATACTTTTTCAGTGAATATATTTCGTATTCACTGTTTTGTCATTTGTTTTAACGAAAACCCATTACATTCGTTATTATAATTTCTCAATTCCAATATGACAACTATTTCTTCCACACTACCGAAATCAATGATGCACGATGAATATGTGCAGAATAATGTAGTTGATGAACTGACGTCCTCCCGGGCTGATGGGCATATAAATAATGTTGTTTGGTTCTTTTGTTATATTATAGCCCGGCTCAACATCAACATCGAATGAAGAAAGAACAGGATTCTCTTCGACATTCATGTATGATCCTGAAATGATGTTGCAATCCAATCGAATGAGTCTCACGGGTACAATATCCACAGGAGATGTAGATTCATGCATGCGATTCGCCTTGAATTCTTCTTTATTGAATCCCACCTAGGATGCTATTGTGTTTTTATATTTCAGGTCCCCCACAACAACAACAATTCATCCAATGTGGTGTCATCATGTTTCATGCAATGAAATACTTGCAATTCAACTTTTCATTTATTTCTTTTATCTCATATGCACCACTTGGTATTTTTATTTTATGTATAATACTGATTGGATAGTTTTCCTGTACAGGGATAGTGGAAGAGATCAAGTGTTGTTTTCGTGATGTTGTGGATTGTGTTGCATCCATAGAATCCCAAAAGCCCTGACCCATAACGGCTATTCTTATCAAGTTCAATAGGTGTGTAAAAGTCTGCACTCAAGACACTGGATCCAACAGCTTGTAGCTCCAACTTTCGTGACATGACTGATTGCATTCATATGACAACAAATCATTTTAGGGTTGTTCACAACACATGTGATATAATTTCCTTCGTTTCCCTGGTGGTATTGTGTGTCCCAATTTGATTTGATTGTTATTGGCACCAATATTACAATCATCGGTGGTGCCATAACAACAAAATAGTTTTTGAGGTATGGGTCCGTTATTCACATCACTAGAATTTGATGTTCCAACACTTGCATTGTTCATATGATGCTCATAGCAATATGTATATTTTAAAATATCAATATCCTCTTGAAGGTGTTTGGGAAGTTTTCCCAAACTGAGGCAATTTCATTACTTGCACAAGAAATCATGACCTCTTTGGGCATATCTGCAAGTTGGCCTCCACTCATTTTTCACGAGCTACGCAATTTCGAATATGCGATGAGGGAATGCTCCATTCTCTTAATAGCTTCTCGATCCATTTCTGCAGTGAAATCCATTTTAGTTTTTTTCAGGTGATTGGAAGAGAGAGAAACTCCAAGCATAAGTGTCCACACACAACTGTTTTATATTTCTGCTCACGTTCATAATTATACATAATATTTTCGAAGTAACGGACCAACTCCACTGGTGGGGGTGGATCTCCAAAACTGAAATATGCTGCAACTCTTCCAATTTTTCTGTATGCCACCCAATGTGTTTCTCAACCGCATCCACATGATAATGACTGTTTCATGATAACTGGTCCAGAGATGGGTGAATTATCACGCATGAACACACCACGGAAATGTGGAATTATCAATTGCTTGGCATAATGTGTCAGATCGATATCTATGAGAGGTTTAAGAGGTAGGTCATCAATTAGTTCTTTGATGTTTATGGTTCGAAGTAGATGCCGAGACCTTCGAGATATGGTTTCAAGAATATGCCACTACCCTTTTCTCCTGAAGCTATCGCCCCCATGTTTCTGTTATGGTGTTTTACCCCTTTCAGATCATATTTTCTCGCACTTGCCGAATTTACAGCTCTGCTTATATCTGCCTCAGCACCAGCCAAACAACCCAATGCAGACAATCCGGCAGAAATTGGTATCAATGGTAAAATTCCACCAACTTCCGGAATACGTATTATGTGAGGTGTACGAATTGTTTTTCTTCCACCTGCTGCCTTGAGATATTTACGTGTCGCTTCCAATGCCATTGTTGTGTCCTCTCTTCTATTTTTTGCCACGAATTGATTATCCAGCTTTATGTAATTCATCACGATCTTTTCATTCAATTCGTGTTCCAAATGCTACTTTTCTGATTTTATTTTGCCCATTTTTCTTCGATGATTTATTTTTTCTCCTTCGTTGTTTGATATTGTTCATATCACAACCCATACCGAAACGCCTTTTCGCCTTCATTATATTGGTGACGAGTAGAGCGGCTGCTTTCTCACGGATGCTCGAGTTCTTCGATTTGACCCTATCCCAAGCACTGTATTCAAACTGTTTGTCCGCCTTGTGTCTAGCTTCAATATCGTCAAGATTCTCCGGATATTCGAGGTCGTGTCTTTTACAGGCCCTATCCAATTCATTGATGCTTGGATCGTTGCGAGCCTTCCTGCAATTTGGTTCCGAGTGCACAATATTGATAGCCTCAAGGTAGATGCAATTCAAACAGCAATTTATTTATTAATGAATTTACAAATCCTCGACCTTTTTTTTATAATTCGATCTGCTGCTTTCACGTCTGCTCTGTATGGGGGTAGACATTCAAATGAAACATATCTCACGCATCTTGCATTGATGAGTGTTGAAACGTCGTACAATGATCATTGTCAAGGAAAAAGAAGAGTTTGCAGTAGATAATTTGGATGAGAAAATCGGGACTGGACATGGCACACTACTTCCATCATCTGTTCGCTCGCTTATCATCGGTCAGACAAATTGTGGTAAAACAAATACCATGATATCTCTACTGACACATCCACTAGGATTGCGATTTGCAAACGTTAATCTTTTTTCAAAGTCGTTGAATCAACCAAAATATGAATAATTGCGCAATGTATTAGCACCAATGAAAGGATTGGGTTCCTTCACATTCAGTAATAATGCAGACATTGTGCAACCCTCTGACGCCAAACCAAATTCAGTGTTCATTTTTAATGATGTGATTTAAGAAAAACAGGATATTATCGGATCATCTTTTTGTATGGGACGTCATAAAAATCTTGTACAGACCTATTCACGAATTCCCAAACAGTTGGTTCGTGATGATACCACCTTCATAATCATATTCAAGCACGATGAAACGAATTTACATCACATATTTGCCAATCACGTCTCACCTGATGTTACATTCAAAGGATTTCAAATGATGTGTACGAAATGTTGGAACGATGAGTATGGATTCCTTGTCATCGATAAAGATAGAAAGTTACAGAATGGACGATATCGCAAAGGATTCGACAACTTCATATATCCTTGATATGTCAATTCAAAAATACCCAAACGCTCATTGAACCCTAGAGAGATCACTTCAATATAAGTGGTGGTGTGTCAAGAATTGGAAATACTGAATATTTCGAGAGATGAATGTGCAGAAACTGAAATGGACACAAAACTCAACTAGTTGAAGCAACAGAGGCTGTACGACAAAAATTCGTGTCTTTCAAAAGCAGAAATATGGAGGACAAGATAGCACTTGAAAATTGTATGATCCTATAACACAACCACTCAATGTACTTTCTTCTGCAGCTACTGTGAAACCACCTACATCTTCCATAAACCGCTCCATCTCAATGAGCACTCCAATTCGAGAAAAAAATATTTCAGTGGTGATGTATCATTGTCAGGCATTGAGGATAAAACCATCGAAGATATGAACAATGGAAGAATGGCAGCAACTACATTATTCGAAACACCCTCTCCATCGTCAATGGGTTCAGCAAATTTGGAGTCGTCCAGTATTGGCAATGTTAAGAAATTGGGAAATCACGTGAAATTTTTTTTTAATGGACACAATGCATATGATACAAATTATGGTATACGAGTGGAACTTTCAACACATAAATTAATCATGAGAAATCTAGAAGTGCGCTTTGGTGGTGCCAATATCTCCTTTTGGGATGGGGCAATACAAGTACGTCAATTTCCTGGCAGTTCAGATTCATATTACTTGATATTCCTCAAGGAACCCCCTGCTGTGGATGATGTGAGAATACAACACATTCATGTCCAAATATTGGATTTAACAAAAGCATTGTACGAGAAGAATCAGGTGGAAATTGGAATGGAGTATAGAAAATCTAAAAAATATCAAGGGATCATAGAACCATTATTGAAATCAGTCAATGATATAAGTTTGAACAGTAGTGGCGAAGGGATGAAACGAATGAAATTGCAGAAAGTGTTTACATCGAAAGCACAGAACTATATACATTGAAATTAGCCTGAAGAATTAGTAGATCATTAATGATTGCTCATAGGATCGAAAGCGTCTGGACACACAGGTCATGACAATGAGATAATATCGATAATAGAAGAGCTTCGTGAAGAAGGTATTAAATATTGATTGACGCAACTATTGTGAAGCATCAGTATGGCTGGTAATGTCAAACGACAAGTCGTTGTTGAGTTTTACAAGCCGGCTCATCGTAACTTCCAGAAAAGATATATCGTCGTTGAAGTCGTAGGAGATATATGGCGAATTGATCTCGCTGAATTTCAACCTTATTCCAAAATTAATAAAGCTCATCGTTATATTTTGGTGGCTATCGATTGTTATTCCAAATATCTATGGATGAAGTCAGTTGAGGCAAAGACTGGGAAAGCAGTAACTAATGCTATTAAAATGATATTGAAAGATGCCAAATATTCTCTTGAACATATACAAAGCGATAACGGAAATAATTTTACAATAGACATTTTTCATCATTGATGGGGCGATTTTTTTTTATTATCATCAGACATTGAGCACCCATAGCAGAGAGAGCAATTTGAACAATAAAAACCTGGATAGACAAAGAGTTTTCAGTGAACGAATAAACGGAATTCACAAATGGTTAGATATCCTTCCAATTATAACGAAGACATATAACAATAAAGTACATCGTACAATAAAAGGTATGAGACCGATTGATATGACAGCTACTACAGAGCTCAAAATTATCATCAAGAAGGAGAAAAAGGGTGAAAATGAAAGGACTCAAGCCAAAATATCGAAGTATATGATATAATGTGAATTTCCAAATTTGAGAAGGGTTGTGAACCTAATTTCATCACGGAATTATTTAAAATTGTGAGAGTCACTAGCACATATCCTCCAACTTACATTCCTGAAGATATATAGAAGAATTCCATTCAAGGAGGCTTCTATGAGCCAGAATGACTGAATACCAAAAATCCTGATGTCTACCTCACCCAAAAAGATATTGAAGAGAAGAGGAAATGAAGTGTATGCCAAATGGTTGGGATCTCCTGATGAACTCAAATCTTGGATTGAAAAAAAATGCAATTGTTCAGCATTGAATATACCCATTTGATTGAAATATAAAAGTATATTGTAACCTATGTTTTATTATCACATCAAAAACAAAAATGATGAAGTGGGTGTATTCCAACACCACTTCCTATCGACTTTATTATATAAAAAAATACATATACACATGTATAAATCAAATAAATGAGCAATCTTTTCAGTATCACTTCCAAAATGTTTGTCCAGTTCTCTGCGCCAGTCATTGTGAATGGTCGTCATTTCTTCATATTAATGGCTGGCTTTCCGCACATCCATTTCGAACTTCTTTCGAAGACTGCTATCACTATGACGATCTGCCTGTACTTTAAGTTTGATGGCATCAGATTGATTGCGCAGCTTCACTATCTCTGCCTCCATTGTAGCAATCATCCCATCCAATTTTTGCACCGCTTCCAATTTCCCATCCAGATCCTCATCCACTTGTTCCAATTTGGTGATGGCGTCATTACCATTGATCAGGTCTCGCTTCGCTTTCTTTTTCTTTTGACCGTACATCTGCAATGACGTCAAAAAAGCTGAGGATTCTTTAGTTTTCGATGACGCACTTTTTTTGGACTTTTCTTTGGCCTTGGATGATTATGATGTGCTCGCCACTGAGTCGTTCAGAGAAGACTTTGATGTTGTGAAATGGTCAATGGAAGCTCTTCTCTTCCTCTTGGTTGCTCCGACAACTTGAACTGCTTCTAGAATGTGGATCACAGGTGGAGAAATGGGTGGCAATAATTGGGAAAATGAAATATCTGCTAACTGACTTCGTGTCACCTCCGTTGCATCCATCAAAATATATTGGTCCATATAGAAGTGCAAGTCCACATCTTTCACCACTGCTCCATCATCACAATCAGCTAATTTACCCAAAATGCTGCTGTCATCTGAATTCATGACGATTAATTTGGACACGAAACTTTTAGTGAAGAAAACAATTGATGTTGATGTAGAAACTCTGCACTTTATATACACATATTCAACTCCCTCCATCATTCGCGCAAGCACAGTGAAGCGGACTCTTCAGCGTCATCCCCTCCATCTGATTCTCATGATTTCAAAGTGACCTTGCTCCTCTTGAAAGTAACATGTGTATCTGACTCAAAAAACCAAGGTTATCAGTGTAGATGTCTTTTGTTGATATAGTTGTATTATTGCCATTCGAACTTCGTGAGCTGAATAATGAACACAGTAAACAATATGAAGAGGGTGACTCTTAATAGAAATATGAATACCATTTATCATATGGTGGCATATAATTTTGCTCACATACATGCAAGAAATGTGTATTGGGAATATGTAGCAATTGATCGAATGAGATTCCAGAGGAGAATACGTGAATCTGCGAACATAATTGATCAACTATTGGATGTTGCACATAGACAAAATACAAAAAGTCAAAGATTTTGCGATCGAATAATGAATGTATGTGTACTTGGAATGTGTTGGAGAGGAGATGGATAGTTAATATGATATAATGGAATTCAAGAAAATTGTGATGGAATATTGACATTTCTCCAACCCTCGCAATGTCAAGTGCACATCAGATAATAACTATATGTAGCCCTTTTGTCCATTTCATTACAAATCAAAACCATTATTTATTGTTACAAGTAACACAAACGTCCCAAAGCCTCATTAAAAACAGTGCAGTCTCACACACTTGACAATGCATCATTTCACCATAACCACACGTTGTGCGTACATCTATGTGTCTAGGTACAGCATCTGCTTGGCGATGTCTCATTGTGTATAAATTGAAGCATACTGCCCACAGTGCGACACTTCTTTCTACGATTTGTAACGCCACAAATGTTATGGTGTAACACATCGCACAACCATCTGTCTGTTCCATGGTGAGATTCTAGAATCGCCTCGCCAAGTCTTCTATGACATCAGCAGCAGCTAGAACTCCATCATTCTCAACTGCTACATCATCACCACCAACTTGTTCCACTACTCCGCCAATCTCACCGGTTTTGTCGTATATATATATATATATATATATATATATATATATATATATATATATATATATATATATATATATATATATATATATATATATATACAGAGTTTGAGTGTTGTGAATTATTAGGTCATTTCTGCATTTAATAATGTGATTAGAAGGTCCAATCTACTCTCGGGATTTGTATCGTATTCTTGGGCAAGTGAATCAATCATGTTCTTACACAATCGAATATTTTCTTTTGGGTCACATTGATAGAACTCGATGTCTGTATGGGTCCACGGTAATGTCTGTGTTGTATCAGGAATGATGAATCGCTTATCGTCATCAAATGAGAGCGCCACTTCATTTCTCAATTCAGTATACATATCATATAAGATGCTTCTGGAGGAATTCATCTTCCTTAATATTTTACCACCATTATCAACAATTCAATTGGTTTTTCATTACTGATCTTCTCAAATCGTCAGCCCTTCTAACTTCGGTTGCAAGCGATTGTATATAGTACGCTTTAGCACCAGTACCATGGAAACTGATCATTGGATCATCGTGAAACTCATCCTTGAAATTGCCCAAGACAGATGGCGTGACTGGTATATCGAATTATTCTATTCCCCATGATTAGATATATCAAATTTGTCTATATTACTTTTCATGAAATCATAAAAGTTGTCTGTATTTACTTTCAAAATGAGCGAGTCTGTGTTTGTATACAGAATTGTATACAGCATTCTGACCAAACTCTTTCCTTATACATTCATAGTAAAAATCATATATAACTGTCTTCGATAATTCCAGAATACAGAAGCCCAAATACATTGGTTTATCGTTATGCACTTTCACTTCACCCATTTGAATTGCAACAAAGTTTTCGAAAAAAATTGGGCAACTTTTGAAGTTTGGTCGAGCAATGAGTGCACTCATTGCCAATGCTTGTCAAGTCTTACATCAATTCTATTGTCTACATTTTCCATTGATTCGCCATAAGCTGCATTGTTCATCAGTTTATAAAGGTCTTTTTCAGATTTATTGTTGGACCTATCAAGCATTTCGGTATTAAGATCGATGTAAGACGTCATCCAACATGGCTGCTTAAATCTCAATATTCTATGGGTATGCATTACAATCGAACCATTATTGATGGCTCCTCCCAAGTTCTTATAGTGGACTATGTATCTCAGTTTGTCATTCAAAATTGGAATCAATTCTTTTATTTTGCTCTTGGAATTGGGAGGAATAATGTTTTCCACTAGAAAAGGAAGCTCTGAATGTTTATCGTGCAATTCCTGGAAATGATGTATGTCATTTTCAAGAACATAACCATATGAATTATTGTCTGCAATAGCCATTATGTTACGAGTTTACCATGAAAATTCACCGGTAGGTAAAGGTTGCGACATGTTATGACCGAATAGATTTGTTGCATCCAAATATGAAATGAATAATGAGGGTTCATCTGGATCGAAATTAGGTGGGAACCTATTATTCCTTCCACTGCATTGACTAATCCACCCACGTTTGCCCTTTTTGAAAAAAATTTATATCAATGTCGGTTAAGAGTTTAAGTTCCACCTCTGTGAATTCCGACATCGCATCCCAAGATAATCCAGGTGCGGTTCAATACGGAGCTGGATCCAGCTCATATATAAATATATATATATATATATACATATATATATATATATATATATATATATAGGCATATCCTTCTGAAATTCTCGAATACATCACACAACAGTAAGACATCAGACTCTAAATGTAAATCCGAATATTCTCCCAAGCCCTTACACTCGAACAGATCCCAAATACGTTTAGCTCTCATATAATCTGTATCGGATACATGTTTCTCATTCAAATTGTCATAGAATTGATTTTCCGTTAGTAGACTTGAAACATTCAACATGTCAATATCATCCACAAAACTATAAGGTAAAACACCTTTTTTTCTCCTCAAATCGAATTTTTTCGTTACAGGAAAACACTTCAACATCTCTATACATTGCTCATCACTCAAATTAGCCCCCAATTTCTCCAAAGGATCTGAAATGAACTTGAAACTATCTATAAATCTCATTTTCAAATAATGATTTTTTATTTGATCCTCTTTACTTTGATAGTTATGTTTATAGACATGTTTTGTGAATGATATGTATTTTTCCTTCATTTGAGGAATAACATCTATTTCCCGACTCAATTCCTTCATGAATATGTGACAATTATAACCGCTCATATCATGACATATTATCGGAATGAAATTTGGTATCTTGAAATTCAAATTGCATGCAGAATGTGTAGCTGGATATTTTTTTTCCTGTAAGATGACAGTTATCTGTGGCTCTGACATCGCCCTCTCAGAGAGGTTTTTTACAAATGCCACAGGTGGTGGCATCATGGAATTCCATTCCCCCTTCACGCGTTTGTTTATACATCGGTTTCAGATACCTCAAATGCTGATTGTATATATTTTTTTAATCGTCTTCGATTCGCATTGTGAAAACCTCTGCTGCATCACCACCTCTATTCGACACAAATTTTGATAATTTATCGTCGAAAGAATACTTAATCAGATATGCATTTTGAAAGGTTCTATTCGTGTATGAGAGTTCGGGATTCGGTTCACTCGTTAGAATAGGCTTCAGTACAGATTCGAAATCGGCATACACAACAAATAGCATCTTTATCAAAGTGTTATCGGCCACCATCTTCCCAAATTAATTGATCCTAAAATCAGTTTGCGGTATTGTTGTAGACACATGATAACAATAATGCATCTGGTAAGGCAAAAGTAATCGCTCATTAATAACATTTAATAAACACCTATCACAGAAAAAAAAATGTGTTCATGTGCGGAAATCTGACTGGACACTTACCTCGAAAGATTTTTCATCCAACAATAATGACTATTTCTTTTCTCATCAGTGATAAGCAAAAAATTGACATATCTTCGGAGTTTCCTAACAGAGTAACGTAATGGACCCACAATCCCATATTGAACTTTTTTGTTCTCTATTTTAGAGACTCCAAACCATATACATCGACTGAAATATCATTTAAACACTCAAACGTTATTATATCCCGCAATTCAACTGAAAAATTCATACCTGTTAGATCCAGGACGCTATCATACTGTGGGTTCGAGGACATCCCGTCACGCAACGATCAGCAGGAAATAATGCGGATCCTAGAACAAATAAATATTATGGAGGAATTTTTTCCACACAATTTTGTATGTTACAACCAACCTGAATCACGCCCCTCAAATTCCGTGGTTTGAGCGATAATTATATCGTAAAAGGTATCGAATAATCCATTCGAATCGCTGGATCGTTCAGAAATTCGGTTCGGAGAGCTGAATGATTTGATGTCCGTCAATTCCTGGGTTCGGATGACATAACTGCCGAACACTTCCATGTTCACCTTGATTGAGTTGTGTGATTCGATGATTTTTTCCCATAGTCCAATGACTCTGTGCTTGATCTCATTGGAAATGGCCCATACTCATTATACACATTATCACTAGCCACTCTTCAAAGCATTTTTGATCATTCGCACACCATTACCCAAATGCACACATAAATTCGTCCTGTGTGCTAATGTTCCATTGTGCGATTTGATTTGACCATATGGTAATGTCACATTACAATATTGACATGTATACAATAGCGCAATTGACAATGAGTCATCATCGCCATTTTCCAATTTGACACGCTTTGTTGAAGGACCTTCCCGACAACTCTCGCATTGATGACGACGCAGATTATCACAACGAGTAAATGATTTACCACAATTACAAGAATAGATCTTTTGAACTTGCTCTCGATAGTCGAGGAGAAACTAATACAGGACATGCACTCACATCTCTTTTATGTAGCAGAGTGGGCACAATGAAGATCACACTACGTTACGTTTGGTTCCACCCACTCGACCTTGGGGTGCAGGATGCAATTCACCCCATACTGGAACAACGTCAGAGTGAATTCGTGCGAAAGTCACCTTCAAAATGTTTGCCCGTTCACATATACCAATGTCACCCCAATGTCAAGGTCATACAAGATCGAATGTGTCATGGGATGAACAATATGCACTCTCCGTCCCAATGCTCGAGGTCATCCCAAGGTGAAAGGTGCCCAGAACGATATGCCCTCTTCTCCAATGCTCAAAGTCATCCCAAGGTGAAGAGTGCTTTGGATGATATGTCCTCTCCTCCAATGCTCAAGGTCATCCCCCCCCCAATTTCATCCATCCACTCGACCTAGAGTTACCCTTGAATGTCAGACTCCCTATGAGACAGCAGTCACCTCGAATGATATGCAATATCCTCCAGCCCACCCCATCTAAAGTTCACTTCAAGGTGAACGATACACTTACGAACATTAAACCTAACACCCCTTCCCAAGGTCAAGAGCGTGCGTGTGCGTTGGAGGGGGGGAATGGGTCAAGGTCAGGGTTGCCCGTTCACAGATCCCAATCTCAACTCAATGTCAAGATCACACAAGCTCAAATATGACATGGAATGATCGATGTGCCCTCTCACCCAATGCTCAAAGTCATTTCAGGACAGACAACGTTACACACACCGTGGTGCACAACTATGTGCCCTCTACCCCCCAATGTTATCCATCCACTCGACCATTGAATTTCAGACTCCCTATGAGACAGCGGTCACCTTGAATGATGTCAATGTCCCCTACCCCGATCCATCTCAAGGTCACTTCAAGGTTAACGATTCACTTACACACACAGCCAATACCTCGTCCTTCTCAAAGTTTTTTCGTTCGTTCATTCGAAAAGGATATCCAAAATGATATCCATGTTCCTTGTGATTACTTCCGAAAATTCGCCAATGAATTCACAGTGAGACGTGAGGTCGAATAACAATCAGATTATTCTGGCACTCCACCCTCGTACCTACTCCTACATTAATGATTACAGAGAATGAATTATAAGACCAAACTGTTGTCAAACTCATAGTGTTCTAGGAGTTTACAATATTTGTGGTGAACTGAAGACATAAGTGGATAAAGGTGTCATGTCGCATTTATTCAAAAAAAGAGTTACTGCACTTTTTGAACATCTCTAGTATGGATTCAACCTTCAATGAACCGAAAATACTAAATTTCTAATATTTTGAAGAAATTTTATGATGATAAAGGCGTCATGTCACACGTACAATCAATATTTTCAGTGGATAAAGGTGTTATGTTACAATTTTGATATATGACACCTTTATCCACTAGACTTTCTAATAGTTCTGTTGGCAGTATATAGACTTCACCTTATTTTGAGGTTATGGTCGTACTGTGAAGTGTGTACTTGTGTAGTATTACTGTGTGTCACCCATAAAAAAATACGGTTTGATGCGAGAATATTAATATATGATGGGATCTAGAAGCAAAAAGATTCTAAAGTTACGTTCTCCCAGTTACGGTGAGTTATTTAAGCAATTTTTCCAGTAATTGAAGTTTGGCCAAAAACGAATATATAGTTTATTAGTATTAAGTTGAATTGAGTGAAGTTCATGTTTCAGATGTGATTTCAATTATTATTTCAGGTCAAAACCTAGCCGCAAAGATGATGACAGAGCATGCCCAATACAACAGAATGTCCAAAAAACTGATGTATTACGAGACATTGCTCAGTACCCGAGTACCAGTGGGACTCAAAAGCAAATGAATATTTCTGGTAAGAGAAGTTCATCATACTATAAAAATTATTGAAGTGACACATTGTCACTTGGTAGGTTCGGGTTGGTATGACATATTTGACAGTGATTATATTTGTCACATAACTGTTACAAGGTTTCTGAATGAAAATAATAACTTCTGTGCACTACATATGAATGAAACGTGTGATTAGTACTATTAGTCTGGTTCATTAGTTGAATCTTCAGAATATTGTCAATGTGCTTCCAATAATTTTAGGGTTTTTTGAAGTGGTTATTTGAGCCTCTTTGCATCTGTTTTTTTTTTTCATTTTCATCTAAATATCTCAGACCTGTTATTCTTTGTGATATTTCGCTTCTGAACTAACACTTGGCAGTGTGTTGAATTGATGATTTCTTTTTCAGATCTAAAAGATAGTAGCGATGAAGCAGATGTTACATCTGGTAGCGAATATTTTCCTGCCAGTGATGACGAAGATCCTGAAGAGTCAGTAAGTAGGCAGCAAATTGCTTACAAACGAAATATTGTGAAGGTCAAGCGGAAAGTTTTTCCTGAAAAGACACATAATTTGCAGAAGGATATCCAGGAAAATACATCAATAGCGAAACCTAATGAAGAAGAAATAGAAACTAGTGGGGCAGAAAGGAAAAATGTGGGTACTTCTTCAAACAGAAAAAAAAAGTATTGTCATACACGTCACTGCCTCAATGTGATTTTTTTTTTAATATTTCAATGTCAAACTAAATTATCTAAAAAAAGAACACGCAATCCAGAAGAGTGGAAACGAAAAAAAGTTGCTATATTAAGAAGCAAAGGTCAAGAATATGTATCGCAAACTGGAAAGGTTATGGGAAAAAAAGGAATAAAGACAGGAGTGCTCTGCAAGGAGAACTGTCGCAGAAACTGTACCGAGAAATTCAACACTGAAAGTAGACAGGCAATTTTTAGAAAGTTTTATGTACTAGATGTGAATGCAAAGAATACTTTGATTTTCAAGAGTATTGAAATTCATTCAGTTTCTCGTCATCGATCCAATAGAATAACATAAAAAAAATACACCTTTATATATACAGTGATATATGACAGACACATACCGGTGTGTAGATATGCTCTTTGCTCTCTGTATGGTATTGGAAAAAAAAAGTTTAATTGACCCAAAAATCATTAAAACTTGGCCAATCACTCCCGTCGCCTGATAAGAAAGGACGTCACAAGAATCGTCCACATAAGATAAGTGATGATGTCATCAACTGCATTGTGAGACATATCAACCAGTTTCCTGCAGAACAGTCACACTATTCCAGAAACAAAATCACAATACAAAAACGGTCCCCTTTGATTATTGTAAATGTACTCCAGCGGCTTTATATAGATCAGTGTGAAGAAAGGAAACTGGATGACAAATACATGGTTGAGGTGTCTTTCTATAGGCATATTTTTGAAACAAAGTTTAATTTGTCTTTCGGTCACCCAAAAAGTGACACATGCACTGTTTGCGACGCTGGAGAAAGTTCCACAGAGCATAAAAAAACTGGAAATTTGCTTTCAATTCCCAAAAAGTAGACAAGCAACTACCATCCATCAACAGGAAAATATGTTGTGTAACGGTAGATCTACAACAGATCATGCCATTGCCAAAATTATTCACATCAAAAGCCTTTTATTTGAGGCAAATGTGGCTGTATAACCTTGGTGTCCACTGTGTTAAACAGTCAGGCCACAAATCATATTTTTTCACCTGGACGGAAGATATTGTCAACAGAGGCAGTAATGAAATAGTTAGTTGTTTGCTACGATTTTGCAAATCACTTAAAGGAGAGGATCCTGAAATTGACCACTTAGTAATTTGGTCCAATTCATGTGGAGGACAAAATAAAAATCATGAATTTCCAGTGGTTGGACACAGCTTTCTTGACTCTGACAGAGACTTGAAAAAGTTATCAGAATGCGAGTACTAAAAATAGTTTATGTGTAAATATGGAACTTTTTTTCTATAATTTTGAAAAACTTCCAACTAAACTTCATTAACATAGGAAGCTACACAATACTATCAACGAAAAAATTTGTCTGCGAGATAGTGTCAGATGGGTTAGAGTAGAAGAATTTACATTTTATTATTACAAAACTGGTCTGGACCCTTTCACTCCATTTTTCAAGTTGATTTACACAAAAAAGGTGCAAGAGTGGTTCAAGCTGAAAAATTAGTTCGAATTTATTACCCAAATCTGCGGAATTATCCGTTGAAAAAATGTCCAACTTACGAGATCAATTAAAGTTTGTTGATCCTGATTATAGATGGTTCTATGAAGATATTTTGAAAGAGAATAGGTATTGAAAATCCCAAGACGAAGAAAAAAAAAGCATATTAGATTGTAATATACTCAGGTTATATTTGGAATATACTTGGTTTTCAATAAAAATACATGTTTATGAGCATTTCTTAATTTTCTGGATGCTTATTGTTTATATAAAACAAAAAAAAAAAGATTTCAATGCTACATGACTCCTTTATCCAAATTTCAGCACATCATAGTTTGAGTTCAATGTTGGTAAATAAAGGTGTAATGTACAAAAAAAAAATTTTTCTTAGAGCTCGATGATTTTTTTCAATATAAGAGTACACATGAAAAAACTACCTACGCTCATCTATTTCAGGAGGTATTACTCATTTGAATCGAATACGAAATAAAAAAATTCCAATTCAATTCACGTTTTATAGATTTTCTCAAAACTTTAAAAATGTGACATGACACCTTTATCCACTTATGTCTTCAACTAGTAATAACCGTAAACCAGGATCGAAAGAATTTCATCATAGCCCCAAATTATTCATCGCAATGTTTGGTGCGTTTAAATGTTTTAAAAATAATAATCAGTATGAAACAGTCTAGGCATTTCAATTGATAAAACTGAATTGATTAGTTGTCTCTATTCAGAAACGATGGGGTGATATCTCATATTCATGAGACAGCAATACAAACCTGGTAATTCGTCTCAAGTTCGTCGGGTTCGCAATCACATTTTTCTTCATTGGATTCGCAATCACAATCATCGCGTGGCCCAGGAAGACATTGGTCATGAGATTCTCCACATATAACAGAACACTTTTTCTCAATATCGTCATATACCTGACAGAAAAATGCAGCAATTAATGCTTTGTATTTGTTATATCAATTCTGGTTGAATTACATTGCATAACTCTCATCAAATGGTAAAAGTGTATCCATATATATATATATATATATATATATATATATATATATATATATATATATATATGGTTATGAGGAGTATGATTGAGGTTTATTTTATTTTATTATTTATCTATTTATTTTCACAATCAGACATCATAACAAAAGAATATTTTTTGTCTTACTAATTTTTTTACTATTTTCAAAATCTTTTTTTCATACCTAGTTGCCCTTTGAATTTCATTTAATGTGTTGATAAATGAATACGCATATAAATACTTCAAATGTACGGCTATGTATTTTATGCAGAAATTCATCAAAATAATAATTTCCTTTATTCAGGAAAACTTACTGTTACCAATTCTACGATAATTAACTTAAATTAGTGCTTCATAGCAAAATATACATTGAAACTGAAGTTATATGTTAATAAAAAGTTAAATGTAACCTATTTGTGTAGGTTATGTAGTCTTTATACCAATTTATGAAAGTGTTCTATCAAAACGGTTCTTTCAAATGTTTAATTTTGAAAGGCACTGAGTTTGGTAACTTTTTATGGTTCAAAGTATATGTGGCTTATTGAAACGAAAATGTTCAATGTCTCGGAGCGCTTTCCCATTCCTGGAAACTGCCTTTTCACTCTGCAGCCCCCTTGTCGACTGTGAATTCGCCCTCGTGCTGGTATATGTCTCAAATGAGAAGGTAAGATTCGTTCTGCACCTGGGTTTTTTATCAGCTACAGTTCTTTCTAGTATTTTCTTGTGTTTTATTGGAAAATGAATGTTTTTGTAACGAAAATACGCTCGATTTTTCAAATTCAAATTTCTTGAGTTGGTTCTTCCAAAATGATGTTCTCTCAATCCTTCAGCTTGTTGATTTTTTCCCTTTATACCACACATCATTTTGCATCAAGATATTTCCTGGCATCTCATTGGCTATTGTGTTCAGATCTAATTTCATATACAGAATGTTCTAACTATAACATTTTGTTGTCTGCTTGTGCTCAAAAATATATTAGTAAATTTTGATTTCTATAATTTTAAAAAATTGTGCCAATTGCTTGTAATGTTGAGTACATGTTTATTCACAACATAGGTATCGACTAATATTATATAAGGTTTCAGAAAAAACGGTAAAATCTTCAGAAAAACTGTAAGATAACATAGCATAAATTACTAAATATGAACATTTTTTTATTTATGTGCTTTTTCAAATTATAATTTTCATTTTAATTATTTGAACATTCAACACGTACTTCTGAACCAAACAAATTCCTTAAATTTATATTCAACATTTTAATACCAGTTAGTAAAATTTGAATATCAATTTAATCATTTACAAATTATTATTACTACTTCTTTTGTTTCAGGAAACCACTTGTTTAATGAAGGTCCTTTGATTTCAAGAAAAAAAAATCTTTAAAACAACATTATTCGTGACATTGGATATATATTTATTTTTATTTTATTTTCTTTTTATATTTGATATTGATATATTTTCAATATTTTTCTTCAAAATTCATATTATTTATAATCCATTTCTATATTTTTCCTTCATAATCTATCTTGGTTTTTTACTTTTTCTATCTGATTTGTACCAATAGTTGTATCAACTTCCATGTTTTTCAGTATAAGTAATCATTATTCAATATCATTATTTTCTTTCTCCAAATTTTAATTCATGTATTGATTTGTTTTCTCTAGTTTTTTCTGTTTTAAGTGATTTTTATGTTTATATTTTTACTTTTGAGATTATTTTTCATATTCCCTTATTTTACTCAAATGTTTCAGAAACAGTATCTATTGAAAATATATTTTTAAACTTTTTTATCACCTAATATACCTGTGAGATTTATTATACCTACAATTGATTATTCCCTAAATTTCATTTATTTACTATTTATCTCTCCTTCTATGGAATTGTACTTGTTTTGTTACCTCAAGCATATTTATTATCTTAAATACTTCCTGTTTAAAATGCCTACTAATATTACCTACAATTTCTTCCTCTCTCATGATAGGATCTAGATATTGGGCCATTGCAAACATTTGTATTGCATAATTATTATAATTTATGCTTCGCTTCTCATCAAATTTTCTTAATTGTAATTTGTCTCTAATAATTGGCTGTGCATTTCTCCCCAATATTGCTTTGAAAACAATATTCGATTACAGAGGTGTCTATTTATTTGTCATGTATTTGTAAACCAACCAAAATTACATAACAGAGAGAAGATGAATTTTTTTTAGCCTCAAGATATCTTTTTCTCATATTTCCTAACTCTCATTGAGGAAAGTCTGAAAAGTAGGACTTCTGTCGAGCATCCTCTAATTGGAGTAACAGTTATATGGTAATGCTTTTCGTAGGTTCATTGTTAATCAAAATATAGCTTACAATTTCATTTAGTTTGTATTGTAGTGAGTATTTTCAATGTCGATCATCTTGTGAGAAAACGAGCGTGTTTTGTAATACCCACTTGTTAATTCTGCATTTGGATAATGAGATTAAGTTAATTGTTTTTTAGTCGATGAGTTTAGCATTATGAATTCTGGGTTTCAGGAATGAGGCGGATCTTTGAGAGATGGTTTTCGAAACAAATGGAACCAAAATGTTAGTAGCACCTTGTCTGGTATCGTATCTATGAACAATATACTCTTTAACTGTGCTTTTCTTCTGTTTTAGGATCAGGTTACTCGAGAATATTCGTTTGACGTCCAAGACGTTCACCAAATCGTTGATCGCATCGCTCGGGTGAGTTATATTTTTTAAACATATAATTCTCAATAGCCACTTTTGTACAATTTCCACTCCTGTCATCATAAGCACGCACGCAATTATGCCATATCGGAGCTGGAACTCCACTTGTGCAAAATATATTGTTTCCCAAGTCCTTTGTTTGAAGAATGGTTTTCATATGTTTCAATCTCGAAACTGGGTTCCTGAGTTTTTGTTGCAGTTTACAAATATGAACGTCCCATTTCATGAGGCTGTTCATATTCAACATTCTGCACAACAGGAATTTTTATGACGTTATTATTTCATGTTATCATAATACTTTCTGAGGCAGAAATTTTATTTTCATTCGCAGCGAAGAGAACACATTTGGTTTTCTCGATATTTATTCTGAGGAGTCTCGAGTCAAACCATGGTTCAATTTTCAGGAAGTCTTTCTCAACTTTTTGAATTAAATTGCACCATTCCGTCCCCAAGTAAAAAATTGCAGTGTCATCTGCAAAGATGATTATTTTTTCAGACGATATGTTATATAGGTTGTTTATGGAAAAAATAAACAAAATTGGTCCTATAACCGTGCCCTGGGGAACACCGTATTGATAGTATGGAATTCGCTCAATTGTCCACCTATATTCACGTATTTTTATCTATCTTTCATATAGCTTTCCGATAAAGACTGATGGTTTTTGATGACTTACTGTATCGAACGCCTTTGCAAAGTCCACAAAAAGCAGAGTGATGGATAACCTCTTTCTAGGGATTCATATATTTTTGTTTATCAGAATTTCCAGTGCATTATCGGTTGACTTACTCTCTCTGGAACCAAATTTTTACTGATAGCTGAGATCAACAATATGGGCCTGTTATTATTGCAGTCGAGTTCACTACCAGTTTTAAATAGTTTTATTTCAATCGATTAAAATATCTGTGCAGTTTTATACGTGTAGTTGAATCGGTCTTTGATAAAAATCATACAGCTATCATTTTGGTTGTACTGCCCTTCACTGTAAATACTTCATTATCCCGGTATTGCAAAAAAATTGATATTTTCTCTTTTTCATATTTCTGACAAGACTATGACATCAAAATCACTGATGAATTGGCTCAATAACATCTCTAAGTCTTCCAAATTTTTTGATATATTTCTAATATTGCAATGTATAATTGAAAACTCTGATTCTTGAGTCATAGATCATCCTATTTTCACAATCTCCGATGTTATCTGAGATAAACGTTTGAGGAAGGTGATTTTCAAAATCACGGATTCTTGGAATTGTCTATGATGATTTTGTGATAAATAGCTATTTTAGTTGAAATGGTATGATAACCTATTCGGAAATATGAATAGCAGTATAGGAGAAAATATAGAACTATTAACTATTTTTCGAAACGGAATTATTATCACGCATATTCTTCTTTAACATTATTCAAGACATAATTTTGGATTATTTTTCCAATACTTTCACACATAGCGCTGACGGTATACAGGATCCTCATACATACAGTCGAAAGTTCATATTTTTTGAATTCATAAATCATATTTTCTGCTGAATCAGTAGAAAGGACTTACCTTTTGCGGCATTATGACGGCGTATGTGACAGTCATTGAATATACCAAAACCAACGATATGATCCAATTCATTTTGATTGCTGTTGATCTAAAAAAAAATAGTGGAAATATTCCATATAAATGAGAACAGTTTTCCATAGAACAAAGTATGCGACTTTCTATTTGTCATCATTGTAGGTATTATCGTGTCTTCTCAAATGAAATTTATGCGGCTCTATCAAACGACCTATCCCAATATTTGTATAAAAATTAAAATTTGAGAATTTTTTTAATATTTCAATATCCTACATTTCATATCTACACAACCGATGCGACCCTTCTCTGACATCATTTGGAAAATTATTTTTGAGCCAAATCACAAATGGTGAAAATGTTCAATAATTTTCTTCTTTCGTACACGTGGGAGGTGAGAAGAATTGAAAGAAGTTCAAGAGTAATATACCTTTATTGTTCGAAACACATGAAAGTAATTTGAAGAAATGACTTATAATTAGAATATTTTCAATTTGAAATCACATCCTTCTTTTCGAAAACATGTTTTCACTGATATTTTCCCTGTTTTCATCTCATCATTCCACGAATATATATATATATATATATATATATATATATATATATATATATATATATATATATATATATTTATATATATATACCGAGTGGCCACTTTTTTAATAGGAATGTATTGGTAACTTTTAAACCATAAGAGTTAGAAGGTCGGTCAAATGGCGAAAAAGTTGCATTCATAGAAGCATTGTCAAGCAGTTCAAACAAATCGAGATTATCAGGGCCGGTTATTGAGATATCATAAGAAAAGTAAATTCTGTCATTTTGATTTTTCTTTTTTTCCCACTTTATTTCGAATATTATCGAAAAATGTCACGTAAGTTTTTTATTCGACAGTAAATTATCCTCAATTTGACATAATCAGATTTCGTATCCAACGTTTAGTACGCTCTGGGCCACCCTCAACCTCATTTTTTTCAATACGGACCTGCATATTTTATGACACTTTTAGAAATAACTTTTAACGCTGAATCCAACTATATATCATACAATGTCATTCAAAGTTGATTTTCAGGTGATTTTGACCCTTATCCAAATTTCTTTGGGTCGGATCTGTATTACATTTAGGTACCTTTAGTTTAATCAACAACATGCAATACATTTCGATAAGAAAATCAACTTACTCATCTTCAACTGAATGGAACGTAAGAGAATCAAAGCAAGAAACAAGTAATAATTATTTACAAATTTCAAGAGGTGAAAAACCCAATTCATAATAATTAAACGAAACTATCATTTAATGAAAGAAAAATCAAATGATTATTCGAAAGTAAATGATGAACATTAATGAAGTAAGTGTTCGAAATGTCCACCATTTTGTAACATGCACTTTGCGGTTTTGGAACCCATACTTCTTATACATTTGCTTATTTCGTCTCCTTGAATACGTTC